>JANAVB010013742.1:0-48019 GCA_029216955.1 Iris pallida | reverse complement strand
TGCGCATATGGACGTTGTCGACGTGTGGGACTGACGGAACTCAGTTTCGTGTGTGTCGCGACGAAATCAGTCCGTATCCGTCGAAATACCTCCGTATCGGCGTTTTGCAAACTTTGTCCTAACTTCGTGTATAGTCATTGATTCGAGACGAACTTGCACCAACAAGTCCAGATCGAAATTCTGGTCCTGTGTGCCGAGTTTGGTTCGATTCTGAGAAGGCCGAATTGGAATCCCTTTTTGGCGGGCCCGTGACCCACTCAAACGGGCGAATTTGTACACGGTTCATTGGAATCCAAAACTGGACATACCATTTAGTTCCTCTCCTCAAACTAAAACCGTAGACATATAGTTCGATGACTATAGAGACCGTAGAATTTAGCACACGTTTCGGTACAAAGCGGGCCCAACGACGGACATCGTTTTGACCCAAAATTACGATTTTGCCCCTGTTCCAGAATTTGACTTTGGACAGGCGTTTCCTCGGTATATCTTTTATACCGAGTACATTTTTGATGTTTGTTTCAGCGTTCGGAGTTATTTCTAGATTGTGACTTTTCTTAGCTGACATTGTGATTACCTGGACTTGCCACTTTGCACCATCAGGCAATATACCTTGCCACCTTACTCTGTGATTATTATATTTCTTATTTTCAGTTGTTATTTTTGGCATTTCTTATTCCTTGATATTTAAAACTGTGCATCCAAGTCACACTTGGGTGCAAGCGACTCTATCGGTCGTTTTTCTCGCTTTATTTATTTCTCTTGCATTGACTTAGTCTAGTGACCACCCATTGATGTTGAGGTATTGGTATATCTCATACGGCCTTGACACTTGTTGTATCACGTGATGTGAGTCACATGTAGGACACGTATCCGCATAGTTGGCTGGCCACCGATACGTAGGGAGCGTGTGACGGATAGGGAAACTACCAATAGAGTTGCATGCTAGAAGACTTGGCGGTTGCTAGAGGTACATATCAGTCATGGGGATGATGATACTAGGCATTGGATGGAGAGAACAATATATGACGTATGAGCTTCGATTGTATTTCCCTTGTAACCCGGAAGCTCCGCTGGAGATACGGGTATGTTTAGCCTCTCAGGTTTGCCACCGTCGTTCTAGGAACGTCATGCGCTTAGTCACTGGTGCCCAAGAGGGGACTATACTGGATTCTATATTCAGCCAGGGCTCATGTGTCGAAGGATTGTATCTCAACTGCATATTCACAGTAGAATGGTCAGGAAATCGATTGCATGTATACTTTTTCTCTTATTATATTATCACAGTTTATATGGCATGGTATTTTCTTGTATTGCTATGTCCTCTGAGGACCTGATTATCTCTCCAGGTTTAGACGATTTTCCACAGAAGTACGAAGCGGCGTTGGAGCTATTCTACATCGATGACGAGGCAGTCATTACTGATTTCTAGTCTATTTCTTATCTGAGACAGTTGTAGACATTATTTTTATATCTCATTTCTTTCTATTTTGCGGAGGTTGGACTCTGATCTTGTGAGACTATTTTTCATAGCTATTTGGAGTGAGCATGTTCACCCGGCTATCTTTTGATACTCTTATTTATTTATTTGGACTCTATTATCTTCTGTGTTGAGCGGTGATGAGATTATATTATATTATTCTGGCCTGTGATTATTTTATTTACAGCTTAGGTGCATATGAGGATTCCATATATTGGAGTATTCTTCGTATATGTGCAGCTGGCATGTACACGTACTTGGTCCTACGTATTATGGGACTGGGGCGTTACATATAGAGTGATAGTGAGGGTGACATAGACGTGTGTGTGTGTCAGCTGCATAATATGACAGGTTGTGGGTGTGTGGGTGTCAGGGTTTAGTCATAAACAGTAAAATATGTGTTCTTAGATTTCGTGTGCAGCAGTAGTATAAGTGTTCTCAGGAAAAAGGTATCATGTTATCTCATTCAATAACACACACACACACACACACACACACACACACACACACACACACACACACACACACACACACACACACACACATATAATATATATTATATAATATATGTGTGTGTGTGTGTGTGTGTGTGTGTGTGTGTGTGTGTGTGTGTGTGTGTGTATAATATATATATATATATATATATATATAGGTATAACTCCATGCTATATCCCTATTCAGTTTTCGAGTATAGGGAATATCATCCTTCAAAATCAACCCAAATAGCAAAATGAAACCCAAACATACAACCTAACATGAATCAACATCTACCAGTTATGATACATCTGACATTATCATTGAATCTCAAAATCGGGTCTTAAAAACTCAGTTAACAGCTATTACCCGATTTTCAGTTCAGCCCCTAATATAATATACCCAAATTCAAATGAAATTCAATTAAACATCAAATCAGTGTGCACAGGTGTCACACATATACATACGTGTCTGGGTGGGGCGTTCGTGTCCTACCAAGTGGACACGAACGTGTCCAATCAATTCAAACACACAGAGTGCACACTGTATCAGAATCATCGTGCAGTGGATTCGTGTCATCATGGATACGACACACACACCTCAGCCCTCGTGCTCGTGTTAGAGGGTAGAGGGGGTGTAGTGCTACGTATCCAGTAGCCTGACACAACACTACGATATGTGTAGGCGTGACGTAATGCACGTATCAGTTGGGGGTTTCCGCGTGTGTGTCTGCGTGTGTGGTTCAATGCAGTAGCTAGCACGTGTCCGACTCGATACGATATGACCTGACACTTTAGGGATGTCGTGTCAGTCACTAGCCCTAGCCGCACACCAAGTGTCATATCCCCAAGTATTGTGTCGTGTCCTACAGAGAACCCGAGCATCAGGGCATGGGCACGGATCGCACGCGAGCGTATCCAGTTGCTCGTCGACACGACACAGACACGAAAACACATACATTCCTTCACGAAAATCAAATTATACATATAGATCTACAAATTTCTTTAAATAGTTTTAGAAAAACAGAAATAAAATCTCTCTTGGGCATTTCATCAAACACCTACTCCTACACATAGATACGTATCCGATACGGACACCAAATCAACACGAATTTCTACCAAACTTTTCCTACAGCTAGGGGACACCTAGATGGATGCATCTATGGAATAAAATCAGGAATTTAGGATGATTTGTAGAAATTACCTATAGGGATCCAATCTCCAAGAAAAAGTCCCAAATAATGAAGTCTACTTCCTCAAGCTGTGTCCCAATGAGCTCTCCTCTTTGCAAGCTAGCCTCCTTCTCCTTCTACTACAGATTTGGATTCCAATGCAAAAGGTTGGGATCAATTTCGTTGAGAAATGATGAAAGAGTAAAGAAATTAGGGTTTCCTAAAGGAAAGTTTCTAAAAAGAGGCAAGCGTGTGTGAGGAAACATTAAATATGATGAAATTAGGTTAGGAATGGGCTGTGGTGGCCGGCTATGTAGGGGACTAGGGTTAGGATTTCATGTAAATGGGCTTGAGCCTAAGTTCATAATCTAGCTAGAACAAGCCCTTAGCTATAAGTCCAAAATACCTAACTCTCCCAATCTTCTCATGAACCCTAGTCACACTCAAGTTAGCTAAGACTAACTTAAGTCACATTAGGGTCCCACACCATGCCAACTAAGTCACTAAAGTCAAAGTCAAACTCTACGCTAGTCTCTAAAGTCACAACTAGCAAAAGTCAAAAATCACAACACCAATGCAATAATTAATAAAATAATTCACAAACATCAAATGACCAAATCCCCTCAAGACTAAATGTGGTAGTGACAAATCTACCCTTCTTAAAGAATTTTGTCCCCGAAATTGAAAGGCAAAACTGAACTGATGAGAAGGATAGACAATCATACCTCAATGTCCAAAAAGATATGGGTATCGCTCGTGCATCTCATCCTCCCGCTTCCAGATAGACTCTTCCAGAGAATGATGCCTCCATGCGATGCAAACCAAGGGTATCACCTGGTTTCTCAAAACCTTCTCTCGTCGATCCAGAATCTTCACAGGCTGCTCTGGATAGCTAAGAGTTTGTAGTGCCCCGTCCCGCTCAGTCAATCGGAGGAATCGAAACGCCGACGACGTTCAGACTTAGCCTTGTAATGGCTTACTCGGAGACATCGCTCAGGCGGGGTTGTTTCGGTGAACTTGTCTCATCTTAGCCTTCACGTAATAAATCGTATGTTTTCAACTTACACAGGTAGGCTTAATAATAAAAGAGATAAATCCACATTGCTAAAGGGAATAATCCCGACGGGTCGAATGGAGTTAGAATATGGAAAGGTCCAACGGTCGGCATAGAGTCGGTACATGGCGTGCTTTGAAAATGACACTCTATCCTTCCTTCCATGGCTTGGGAGAAGGAAAGTTGGTATTCGACACAAAACTATGAACTTGCCTAAGTCATAGGCGTCGTCCGCATAAATGCTTGATAAAGCTTGTACGGTTCCACTATACAAGGCTTGGCATAGCCTTTGTTCGTCCCTCGGGTTAAGTTGTAGGCTTGACTAAGTTAGGCAAAGTTATGCCGGTCGACCTAAGTCATTCCAAGTGCTGTCCCGTTCATTCTGCGGTTGTCAAGTTAAATAGTCCCACGATCCCAAGGCCCGTCATATGAGGTATGACTTGGACGATAGCGTTGCGTAGAACACGAGTCGTTCTAAGGCACGAGCCACGGTTGGTTCAGTGGAAAGTTAGCTACGGTCTGTCGATACTTAAAGAAACACGTTATGTTCAAGTTAAGTTGGAAGGCTATGCAGTAGCCATTCCCTGAGTTCAAAGAATGTTAAGTCTAAGTGATGGTTAGTCACCGATAGAAAATATGTCGGGACTGTAGTTCAGTCGTCGAGGCAACCCTGGTTTGGGCTCTGCAAAAAGAAGTGTAAAAAGTGGAAGAAGTAAATCAAAGGAACTAAGTGATAATGATGAGACCATGCAATTACGTTAAGTCTAGAAGTTAGCGTAGGCACGTGGTCATGGACAACTTATCGACAAGGGCGATGGTTTCTTCGAGCGGCAACCCGGGGCCACGGGACCGACTCGGCCTAGAAAGAAACAGGTTATAGCCGAGCTGGGTATGAAGTAACCGATAATTAGGGGACTTGCATCAGGGATCGCTACCTGCGGTGTAAGGGTCCCAATTGCCAGGCTATGTCCATGATGGCTAGTCAATGCCAGTGACCATTTATATAGATGTATCGGCACGGGCGACAATCCGCGTGTGTGCCTTTCGACTAAGTTGAATATGTATGCAGTTAGAAGACACAATGTTTGGGCCTAAGATTTGGCTACAACGAAGGCGACGTGCTTCGGTACGAGATGTGACGTCGAGTGTTAAGTCGTTGGCATAGAGTTGCATGAGTTAGGCTTGAGTTGTTGCGAGTTAAGTCGAGAAGGGCCGTAGGGCAAGTTGGTGAAGTTACGTTGAGTTTCAGGGCAGGACCTCAAAATATGAGGCACGGCCGTGCTGTCATAACACTAGTATGGATAAAGTTAGTAAGTGGCGAGGCACTGGGTCGACTTGAGTTTAAGTTAGGAAACACCGTAAGACAAAGTTGGTCGAGTGACACTAAGTTCACATGTCTTGATTGGGTCAGTTGGTGATCAAAGTAGCAAGGGCCGCGAGGCGGCGATGTGGTTTAGTCTCACTGAAGTACGACGCATGGGATGAGAGGATTTATAGCACGGTCATGTGGAAATAGAGTCTCACCGAGTAGTTGTCTCTCTGATTTTAAGCCGTAAGGCAAACACGACTTGATAGGTTAACGTTGTCGGTACGAGAAGAGTTTAAAGGCAAGATATATGTTAACGTTGCGTTGCAAGCACGGAATGGTCTTGAGAAACAAAATAGGCCAAGGTGTCTGTCATAAAACTGATCCTAAGACAAGACTAGAAAGACAATCATAAAGGGGACTATGTTGCACAAAAGTAAATCAAACGTGTTGGTTTTATATGGGTGGGCGAGGAGCTCACTCCATCAGTACAGTTGAGTACTGACACCTATATAGTTTACATGTGCAGGCACAGGTAGAAGCTCGTGGCGCAGAGCTCGCTTGGATGCGTCAAGGCACGGGGTCCCTTGGCAATTTGAAGCGTGTGGCCGTATGGAGTCAAGACTTATATGGGACATAATGTATGGACATCGCCTTCCGAAGCTTCCGCTGGCTCAAGCATCGTATCGAGAGAAAAGAGAGAGCTGAGTGATTTATAATGGGAGAAGAGCGAGCTCGAGAGACTTGTAATCTTGGCCTTGCGCCCTTTGTAATCTTTGTTTCAATATCAATAAAGAGCTCTTTGAATAACTTGTGTTTTGATTTAAATTTTTGCTGCTATTGTTCAATATTTCTGCTTGGGACTTCTATGCGACGATCCCGTCGTCGCCGCTGTAATCGGCCGTTATGGAACCCGCCTTGCATGAGCGCAATCTAGGCTCGTGCGACATCACGTCTTAACGAGGACGATCGCTCGTACAGGAGCTGGGCGTGACAGAGTTGGTCCCACCTCAATCTCTGAGTGATCGAGTACATGGCTAGGATCTGTCACATACCATCTCAGTTGCGACACGTGGAATACGTTATGGACTCCCACTAGTGCAGGTGGCAAGTCTAGCCTGTAAGCCACATCATCGACTCTCCCGCTGTTACTTTTCGCTCCCAGAATACGTATTTTAATACATGTACTGCTTAAAATATATTTATTTAATATTTATCATGTATTGTTCTGTATTTAAATTCCTTTAATTTTCCGTTAATTAATTTTCAGCATTTTACTTTTTGTTTTTTACTTTGCTTTTGGGTTCGGACTGTGTTGGTTTATTTTTTGACCTTGGGTGGTTCAACAACTCCCCACCTACCACCACTCCTTCATTTAAAGCCCCAAACCCTTTCTCTTTCTTCATTACTCTTCTTCTTCATCCTCTATAAACTCTCCCCACCTACCTGGCCGCATAGGCAAGTGCCAACTTGCTTCTTGATGGATCTCCATTTTTGTTGTTCCATTGACTTTCTCTCCAGATTTTTAGATACTTTGGTATTTAGTATTTTCAATTTCCATGTCTCATTTCATATAGATCTAAGTTTAATACATTTTCGGATTTCTTGGGTTTGATCTAGCTAACTTTGTTATTTTCAAGTTGGATTTCATGTTGTAGAGAATTTCGTTCTACCCCATTTTGACCAATGGAAGTTCAAATTTGGGCTTGGAATGAAGGATTTAGAGAGCTTGGAAGCAATGGCTTCCATAGTGTTGTTTACAGAAATTCGGAGAAGAAGAACAGTTCTGGCCGCAATAATATCCTGGCCGCATAAGGTAACTTGGCCGCATGAGCATCCCGAGCCGCATGAGCGCATGGATCTTGCAACCGTATGAACTTCTCGTGGCTGCATGGGACTATTTCGTTCCAGCCGCATGGAACCATTTTTGTTTCAGTCGCATAAGACTATTTCGTTCCAACCGCATGGAATCATTTTTTTGATTCAGCCGCATGGCTCTGCCGTATATTTTTGACCGCATAAGGCTTGTCATCTCCTGTCCGCATAAGCTTTGGTAAATTTCAGCCGCATGAGTCGAGTTCTACCCGGCCGCATGAGATTGTACTCCTTTTTAGTCGCATAGACTTGCACCCATTCCGAGCCGCATAAGGCAATGCTAATTCTATTTTAGTCGTAGCCGCATGAACTCCCATCTTTCCCAGCCGCATGGGATTTGTTTTTCTGAGCCGCATAAGGATCAGACCCTGGCCGCATGAGACTCGAGCCGCATAGGTCCTGTCTTCCAGTTGTTGCATGTTCTTCTAGCCGCATGGAATTAGTTTTCCAGTCGCATAAGTTCGACTCGAGCCGCATGGGTCCCTATCCTTGGCCGCTTGGACTTGTTATTTCTTAGCCGCATATGCATGTTTTACTCAGCCGAATTGACCAATAATTTCCCGGCCGCATGAACTCTAACCCATAATACCTTTTGGCTGATCCTGTCCCGAGTTGGCATTAATTAACATTGATTGTTATCTTAGCATTAATTAACATTAATTGTTATTAATAATTGATCATGTGTTCCTAGTTGGAACTCAGAGACTGGCTAGTCGTCTTAATGAATTCAATGAATGAGACACGTTCATATTAACTATGAACTATTGTAATCGATTGGCCGATCCCGAATATTGGTATATAGATACATGCCGGCTTCAACTTATTTATTTATTATACAAAAGTATCATGTGTACTTTATGGTCAAGGTATGATTATTTCGTGGTTAATTTTTGATTGTTGCATTACGCTATGTAAGACCTACAACCTAACCGTACGGGTATCGTTGTAGAGTTGTGCATATCGTACCCCGTACAAAGGTACTCATTCTGAATGGCTATGATCCACGACATGGGATTTCACTTAACATAGAGGCTACTAAGTTAAATAAAATAATGATTGCATGGAGAGAATGGATTTCGAGTTCTTATATGACGGCCCTCCTTGGGACTATTAGTACCCGACAGGCCGGCTGGTTCCCACAGATACTGCAAATTTGCCACACGGGCAGGGAGCGGTATCTACTTATATTATTTATTGTATATTAATGATGGGCGTCCCGTTGGGACTCCTCTAATTCATGATTGGCGCAATTGATTGATTGGGTAGACTAGCCTTGCTTGCTCATAGTAAGAATTGAGGAATCCTTATTGCATAATTCCAAGATAACTTAGAACTCACAGTAGTAAGCCGTAGTAGTTGCATGGCCGTTTAAATTGATTTGTTTGTGTACTGTACCTACTATGTTGACTACTGAGATGATCAGAGTATCAGGACATGACGGATCAACTTCTGTCCTTGTTTGGTTGGAAGGTTGGTTCGAAGTATCGTGATGTTATGTGAATCCCAGTAAGTAAGCAGAGATCTATTTACCATATTTATTCTTATTACTGGTTCTAATTTTT
The DNA here is from genome assembly GCA_029216955.1 of Iris pallida. Taxonomy (NCBI): domain Eukaryota; kingdom Viridiplantae; phylum Streptophyta; class Magnoliopsida; order Asparagales; family Iridaceae; genus Iris; species Iris pallida. Next base: position 39,097 of record JANAVB010013742.1, on the reverse strand, counting down.
CATATTGTACTCCCTTACGGTACTTTCTATTAGAGGTCTAACCTCTCTGGTTTTGCATGGCCAGATATAGAGCCGGTTCCCGAGGACTCAGCTTACTTCCACCTCCAAGATGGTCAATACTAGAGGAATGATCGCAAGAGGACTCGAGTGGGTTCCTTACTTCCCCGCTCGTTTTGTTATTTACTTTATACTTGCCGTTTGGCACCGACATGTTAGTCGGATTGTCTTGTAATTACTTTTACAAAATTGTAACTAAAGTCAAGCTGCAGCTGATAAACAATTGTGTATACTTTGCTACATCATCAGTCTATGTTTTGTACAGCCAGATATCAAGAACATTTTGACTGAGCGTTTGGGATGCCTTACTGCTTTATCTTACATGTTCTCGATTACTGTTTCTTGTTTGAATGATTGAGATGATAGATGTGAAGTGACTATAGCGAGACTTTCATGTAGTATGCACCCTCTCGTTTTTTAGACATCATTGATCGTATTATACAGTATTCATCTACCCGCAATACGTAGGTGGCTGAGTCTTTCTCCCGCTCTCCAGTATTCTGGTTCTGGGGCGTGACAAGATTTTAGTGGTGGCCCATGCAGGTCTGATTTCAGACTTATGGGGTGTTTTGATTTATAGGATGTCTCAATCAGATATGTTTTCTCCTTGATCTCATGATTCGTTACTCTCGACTCTAGCTTGACATTCTGGTATCCTTCGACTTCATTGATCCTTCATGTCTGGTCGTTTGATTGCTCTCTTGTCCCTTTCCTTAGGGGCACCTCGTCCGCATCTGTCAGGACTGGACAGCAGCCACAAGGGCAACATGGGCAACATGACCAGGTTGGTCAGCAACAAGGGCCAGTACTATCTCAAGAGACTATCCAAGAAGAAGTGATAGTAGAACCAGCAGCTGGACCGCAGTATCCGAAGGTTCCGACACCGCCAATAGTTCTACCTACTCCTGTGGAAGTGGACACACCAGCCCTTCTGGAGATCATAAGAGGGATGATGGCTACTCAGCAACATCAGATGTTAGTCCAGCAGTGCATGCACACTCAGTTGCCAGAGCAGAATGTACTACTCAACCAAGGATTGTAGACGGCTTTGGAAAGAGGGGCGAGGACAGATTCAGGAGCATCAACCAGATTTCGTAAGTTCAACCCCCGTTATTTCGAGGTCACAGAAGATGCCATCTCAGCAGATGCATGGCTTAAGGATATTGAGGCTATTTTGATAGCAGCTAAAGTACCGGTAGAAGAACGTGTGGATCAAGTGAAGTTGTTACTTCAGGATCTCGCACGTGATTGGAGGGAATCAGAGGAAGTAGGCATCAGACGTCCTGTTGCTTGGGACAATTTTTTTGCAAGATTCAAGACGAAATACTATAGGGTTGTGGCACAGTTTGAGCTACAACAGAAGTTTATCAACCTCAAGCAGGCCGGCAAGACGGTAAATGCTTATGCAGTAGAGTTCTGCAGATTGAGTAGGTTCTCCCCAGAGATGGTAGCAACAGAGAGCCAGAGGGCTATCACTACCAAAATAACCAACTTTAGCGACGGCCACATCCGTCGCTCATCCGTCGGTAACATAAATTACCGACGGAATAGCGACGGATATTTGATGAAAATGGCCGTCGGGAAATACGTCGTCGCTAAAATTTGTTCGTCGCTAAGCCGTCGGACAAATGATTAACCGACGGACTAGCGACTGATTACCGACGGTTGCCTTTCAATGGTTTAGCGACGGATTAGCGAATTGTTCCCGTCGGTTTACATGCCATATAATATTAAAATATCCGTCGCTAAGCCGTCGTAAATAGGTCGGTAAAAGCGTATCAAGAGGTTCCTGATACGCAAAATCAGTCGCTATTCCGTCGTTAACCTCGACGTTATAGCGACGGATTAGCGACGGGTAGGGCGTCGGCCTGGTTCTGGAAAGCTTCCATATTTCCAGAACCATGTCGACGGATAATGGGTCGCTAAGCCGTCGCTAGTCCGTCGTCATCCTCGACAGATTAGCGACGGATTAGCGACCCACTATCCGTCGCTAAGTCTCTGGAAACCTACTATATTTCCAGAACCATGTCGACGGATTTGCCGTCGCTAGGTAGTCGATATTCCGTCGCTAATATTCCAGTTAGCGACGGAAGTTCTGTCGCTAGTTTGTCGCTAGCGCGTCGCTACCTGCAAATTTATTTCAACCAGTTAGCGACGGATTCGCCGTCGCTAGGCAGTCGCTAGGTGGTCGCTAACTGCAAAATATTTATGTCACCCAGTTAGCGACGGATATTCCGTCGCTCGTCCGTCGGTAACTGCAAATATTTATATAACCCAGTTAGCGACGGATTTGCCGTCGCTAGTTAGTCGCTCATCGGTCGCTAAAAGATATATCCGTCGCTAGTTAGTCGCTAGTCCGTCGCTAAATGCAACATTAATTAAAAAAAATTACAGAAACATTCTATTTCCTTTTCGTAAATATTACACATATTCATAATATCCAATATCCAAACATCCATGTACGATCAACAAATATCCAAATATCCAAATTCATAATATCCAATATCAAACAGAAATATCCAAACATCTATGTACAAATATCCAAACACAAATACACAAATTCATAATATCCAAACATTCATGTACGCTTCCAAAATATCCAGAATTCAAAATCCAAAAACAGTAAAAATATCCAAAAACAGTACAAATATCATTGAGATGGATCGCGTCGTCGTCTCGGCGCCGCCTCGGCTCTGCGGATGTACTCTTCCACCATGTACGCCGGCACCTGGGACAACACATGCTCTGGAAGCGTGCGGAGCTGCTCTGGCGACATCAAGTCCATGAGCCCAATGAGCGCAGTATCCGGTACAAGGCGGACCTCGGCAGAACGGTCAAATGAATAACGTCCAGGGTCGGAAGGACCGGCAACCGCACTAGACGTACCGGGAGCAGACGGATCTGGACCGGGAGCAGAAGAAGGACGCGGAAGGCACTCCAGCACATCCGACATTAGACTCCGTATTTCCGACAAATCGGAGGTGAGAGTCGCAAGCTGCGCCCTCATATCGTCCGACGGGGGCGCGGGAGGAGGCGGGGGCGGTGGATATCTTGGAGTCGCGCCCTGCAACGACGCCGCCATGGAACCTACGCCGTAGACGCGCCCTTTATTAAAGCCGCCGACAGACTCTACGAACACGTCGTCGTAGCGAGCGGCCATAGAAGAGGGCGTCTGGGTGGGCGTCGTTTCGCCGACAACCTCGGCAGGGGGCTCAATCTGACTAAGGGCCTCACGATATGCAGCCTATCCAATGAATGTGTTTATACTATAAGTTTTCCTAAGTTATAATCTAAATCCTATATTTCCCTAAGTTATAATTTGAATCCTACGTTCACCTAATTAAGTTAACAATAATTATATTTCTAATATAAATCTCATAAACGTAATTACTTACATCAGTCGCCTGGGCCCTCGCGTCGACGAAGCTCCCGTCTGTCCGCCTCTTGTGTGTATGCAGGAATACATCGTAGGCGGTGACCGACTCCGGCTCTCTTCCCTCCTTTACCGCCCGTTGTGCCTGCATACGAAATATACGTCGAATTTAATTAACTACGTATATTAATAGTACCGAATTTAATAGTGAAATGAATTTACGGTATCTCACCAAATCTGTACGCGTCGCTGCGTGGGGCTTTGAACCTCCCGTATGCAGACCAGCGGCCTGTCTGCTCGCCTTCGCTTTCTCTAATTTCTCCCTGTACTGAGCAGTATTCATCTTATCCAACATCTGCTCGTAGTACTCCTCCCGGAGCCACTTCTTCCTTGAATGTGCCGTACGAACGTCGTACACCGTATCCCGTATCTTCTTCCCGGCGGCGGCTTTGTAGGCCTTGCGAATCAACTCCTCGCGATGGGGGGGCCACCAGAACGTCGTCTGACATACAAATTAAATTATCACGTAATTAAAAATTAGTGGATTAAAGAATAATTAATAATTAACCAAAAGATATATATATACCTTCATCTCCTCGAGCCAGACGTACTGCATGTTCTGAGGCACCTCAGAAAAATTGAGGTAGGGGCCATAGTAGTTTTCCCGGATAATTTGCCCGAGTATCCGGGCAGCATCATACGGGAAAAACCTACAAAGAAGCAAAGACTGGATTATTAACTTGAATAAATGAAACAAATTTAATAAATTAACTTAAATTTACTTACGTATCACCCGCGGGCCATAGCTCTCGTCGGTTCTCGCCTATCGGCCTCTCTGGAGGCGTCGGAGGATCCGCGGGTCCGCGGATGTACTCACCGGTAGCAGGATGAAGCTGAATCCGGGGGTACTCCGGAGCCCACCCTGCAGTAACTGATGGTATACCCGCTGGTGCATCCGGGGGCGGAACGGATCCGCTAGCGGATGGAGTCTCAGGCCTCGATGAAGATGAAGGTAGCGCAGAGATAGATCGACGGCGGGAAGAGTCTGTGGCCGGGCTCTCCAGGTCGAGATCAAAGGACTCTATATCCGGGGAATGTGGAAGGCGACCACGACCGCTACCACCACGACTGCTACCACCACGTCCACGGCCAGTGCCGCTACCACCACGCCCACCACGGCCAGTACCGCCACCACCAGCACCACCACGGCCACGGCCACTGCCGCTACCAGCAGCACGAGTGGTAGTGACCATGACCTGTAAATAGAACACATAAATATAATTAACAATATAGAAGTATAAATGAATATAAATCTGAACTAAAATATATATACCAGCAGCAGGGCGGCGAGTGCCGTCAAGACAATGAGAACTAAGAGTGTCATCTGTAAAAAGAAAATCATACAATAAGTAGATGATCGAACGACAAAAACATAAACTGAAATAAGAATGTGTCCGTCTAAACTGAATTCACTAAGTTAGTTGTAAGTGCTTCTAATATATACCGATATTTAATCTAATCATCGTTATCGTCCTCGTCCTCATCGTCATCGTCATCGTTCTCATCTTCATTCTCATCGTCGACTTCATCTATATCATCATCCTCATCGTTGACTTCATCTGTATCATCATCCTCATCCTCATCCTCATCCTCTTCTTCTTCTTCTTCTTCTTCTTCTTCTTCTTCTTCTTCTACTTCTTCTTCAGGCTCAATACTTGGGACAAGACGCCTCTTTCTCCCCTGGTTGACAGCTAAGTCTTGTATATCAACCTCTTCCTCCCCTCTATTTTTCTCAGCATGAGGTATATCGACATCTTCCACGTCCATGGTATCCGACTGTTGTCCCATGTATTGGGGCTTCTCGATCTGGTCCTCTTGGTATGCTGGGTCTCCAACGTTGAATGTATTTCTAGATTTAATCTTGCATACTGCCCACCAGTCAAATCGATCTCTACGACGCCTTGGGTAGCTTGTATAGTAGACTTGAACAGCCTGACTTGCTATCGCAAACGTGTCGGACCCTCTATACCTCCTGCGATGATTTATATCGACGAATCCAAATTGTTTATCGATTCTCCAACCGATATTTGGTCTCGTATCGAACCACTCACATTTGAACATCACAATATGCATATCATATGGGGCACTATATTGTAAATCTACAATCTCCCGAAGCACTCCATAATAGTCAAAGTCCGGCTCGTCGTCATAGATGGTGCCTCTTATGCAAACACCAGAATTCTTGGTATCGAAGCCGTCATTGAGAAATTCGGCATTTATAGCATGCTGAGTTGACTTAAACTTGAAGCCATTAACGACATAGCCTGACAAAGTCTTTGCATGCTTCTTCGGTCCCAATGCCAAATAACGAATGCTCTCATTTATGAGTGTTGTTTCAGGCAATAAAACTTGTAAACATGTATTGATAATTTAAATATTTTAGCTGCATATATTTTAATGGTAGCCGCATAACATATTATCTCAGTTACTTACGTATTTACGAAACCAGGACGGAAAGGTACAATCAACCTCTCTTTGAAGTCCCTCATCTGTAATATATGGTGTCCTCATTTTGACTTCACCTCTAAATACACTGTTAGAGAGAATAAAAATAAGTGTAGTCACTTAATTCACCAAATTAGAGATTATAACGAGGCGTAGTCACTTACTTCTCCAAATCTCTCACTTCTTGTATGTCACAATTTAACAAGACATATCGGTGAGCGGCATCATACTCATCGTCGGTCAACCACCGTTTCTTACTAGCCCCAATAGGCTTGCCCCTTAAATTGAATATACCTCCATCCTCAACGTCTTCTTCATTCCTTTGAGGTCTATTTCGATTTGTCTCGACATGAGTATCGAAATAAATGGAGCAAAAATTTGACACCTCCTCGATAAGATATGATTCGCATATCGAAGCCTCTATATGAGCCTTGTTGCCAACTTTCTTCTTTAGATGGTGTAGGTACCTAAAGAGACAAATTATCTTGAGAATTAACAATGAATTGTAAAATCCACTTAAATTTCACTTAAATTATATCGATTTTTATTTACCTTTCAAAGGGGTACATCCATCGATAATGAACAGATGCACCGACACGGGCTTCGTATGCTAGATGAATCGGTAGATGTTCCATGCTGTCGAAAAAGCCCGGTAGAAATATTTTCTCTAACTTGCAGATTGTTAAGACAATCTTCTCCTCAAGTTGTACCATATGTTGCACCGTCAGCTTAGTTGAACAGATATCCCTGAAGAATGTAGACAGCTCGGCCAACGGAACCCATACAGCAGAAGGCAACAACTCTCTCAAAGCAATGGGCAGTAATCTTTCCATAAACATGTGGCAGTCGTGACTCTTCATTCCCGTTAGCTTGCGTTCATTGAGATCAACGCATCTAGACAAATTCGAAACATAGCCGTCGGAAAATCTTAAATTAGATATCCACTTGCAGATTATTAATCTATCTTCCTTGCTCAATGTGTATGGCGCTATAGGCTTACTTAATTGTCCACCAGCACCCCTTTGTATCAAGTTCAGATGAGGACGCTTGCATATCTCGGCTATGTCTTGTCGTGCTTTTGGATTGTCCTTCGTCTTTCCTTTAATATCCATGACGGTATTGAAGACATTATCGAACACGTTCTTTTCGATATGCATGACATCAAGATTATGCCTTATAAGATTATCTTTCCAATAAGGCAAGTCCCAGAAGATACTCCGTTTGGTCCAGTTATGGCTTTGTCCGAACCCCTCGACACGATGGTTCGATGGATCTTCCATTGCGGTGGGCAATTCCTTTACAGCTTCCCAAATATCATATCCCGAAAATCTGGCAGGAGGTTGAGAAAATTCTTGTTTTCCATATCTGAACGCGTCCTTATTCTTTCTCCAAGGATGGGTCGCGGGCAGAAATTGACGGTGACAGTCAAAGAAAGAAGTTTTTCCTCCATGCCTAAGGCGGAACGCCTTACTATTTTCCATGCATATCGGACAAGACATGTTGTCGTGCGTACTCCATCCCGACAGCATACCGTATGCTGGAAAATCATTGATTGTCCACATGAGTGAAGCTCTCATCTGAAAGTTCTATTTCCTAGAAATATCATAGGTCGTGACGCCGATCTCCCACAGCTGTTTCAGCTCATCCACCAACGGCTGTAAATATATATCGATATTCTTCGTCGGATTTTTAGGACCGAGTATGATAGCTGTCAGAAACATATAAGGAGTCTTCATACACATCCATGGTGGCAGATTGTAAGGGGTAAGAATGACCGGCCAGCATGAGTACTGAGATCCCGACTGTCCGAAAGGGGCGAAGCCATCAGCACATAGCGCCAGGCGTACATTTCTAGGCTCTGCAGCAAAATCTGGATGACACAAATCAAAATGTTTCCACGCCTCTCCATCCGAAGGATGTGACAATTCTCCTTCGTCCTTTATGCGTTCTTCGCTGTGCCACGTCATGTGTTCTGCTGTATTTAGAGACATATACATCCTCTGCAAGCGCTTCGTGATCGACAAGTAATGCATATACTTGTAAGAACATCGTTTTCTAGTCGACTTTCCTTTTCCCTGTACTGGCTTGTAACGATCCGCATTACAGAAGCTGCAACTTTCTGATACGCAATTCTCTTTGTAGTACAACATGCATCCGTTGCGACAACAATCTATCTTCTCGTACCCCAGTCCCAGTTGTCGGACCATCATCTTTGACTTGTAGAAGTTTTTTGGTAGCTCTTTTGATTCCTTCGGTAACACCTCCTTGATTACTTCTGTGATCCGATTATAGCAAGCTTGTGGCAAGTTAAAATCAGACTTTATGTTCAACAACCGCATCGTCACTGACAGTGCGGAATGAGTCTCACAACCAGGATATAGAGAAGTATCTGCGTCCTGAAACATGTCATAGAACTCCTTCGCCTCGGGATTAGGATCCTCCGGATCAAAATTAGGTCCTGCCGCATCATACACCATATCTCGTGCAAGGTTCTGTAGATCTCCATAATCAACAGAGCATCCGTGGTCTTCGATGACATCCGTTGCAGCATTATCATCAAAAGCATAAGTAGCAGCTTCCGCAGCCTGTCTTTCCGAATATAGTTCACCTTGCGATGACCACAGGCCGTAATTACGTACGAAACCCTTACGGGTCAAATGATCTCTCACAGTCACCACTTCTTCGTAACGTCTATTGTGACATTTAACACATGGACACTTAATTTTGTTACCGTCCATGTACTGAGCTTTGCTCATTGCATAATTAAGAAATACTTTCACGCCTGCCTGAAAATCGTCACTCACACCAATTCTACTCTCGTGTTGCCGTTTGTACATCCATGTACGATCAACAAAATAACGACTCATCCTCAATTTGGATGTGAAAATCTGTATCGTAAGACAAACTAAACATAAGAATAGCCCGATACCGATACTCATAAATTTGGATTAGGGTTAGGATGTTAGATATAAGTGAACTAGGTGATGTAGAGTACAATATAGGGAACTGTGAATGGACTGAAAGTTGCACATGAGAAGGTTCAATGAATGGCCCATAAATGGGTTCACATGATAAGTTAGTAAGAATCCACATCACTATACATACTCCCCCGTCTCAGGAGTGTGTCTGGCTCCTATTTAGAACAGCACAGGTCACAACATGTCCAGAATAGCAAAACAGAGCTCTACAATGTATATCGGTATCGAACTATTCCTACGAGTATTGGTATCGGCGATATCAATACTCGTGTGAATAGGAGATTGCAATATAAGTCTAAGCTATCTAGCTAACATGTATACTTGCATTTACATTGTATCATAACTTGTATCTAGTTACCTTGCTAATCATGTATATACTCTTAACATATATGTGAAGACACTATACTAACATGTATTTAAATCAAGGTTCAAAGTATCGGTATCGGAATCGGTATCGGACTATATATTCCTACGAGTATTGGCATCGGCGATATCAATACTCGTGTGAATAGGAGATTGCAATATAAGTCTAAGCTATCTAGCTAACATGTATACTTGCATTTACATTGTATCATAACTTGTATCTAGTTACCTTGCTAATCATGTATATACTCTTAACATATATGTGAAGACACTATACTAACATGTATTTAAATCAAGGTTCAAAGTATCGGTATCGGAATCGGTATCGGACTATATATTCCTACGAGTATTGGCATCGGCGATATCAATACTCGTGTGAATAGGAGATTGCAATATAAGTCTAAGCTATCTAGCTAACATGTATACTTGCATTTACATTGTATCATAACTTGTATCTAGTTACCTTGCAATATAAGTCTAAGCAATCTAGTATTGGTATCGGCGATATCGGTAGTATCGGCGGTATCGGATCGAAGTATCGGATTTTTTTGGTACTGGAAAACAAATAATTATTAATAAATTATTTACATTTAAAAACATATAATTTATACATTTAGGCATAATTTTAAGTGTTTTAAGTATTATTTCTTAGTAGTTTTGAAATTAAATGAAATGAAATTAAATGAAATAGTATTATTTCTTAGGATCGGGACATGCCAAACCGTATCCGTATCGGGGAATGCAACCCATTCCCCACCCCCCCGACCCCCCTGCCCCCATTCAACACCCCCCCCCGACCCCCCTGCCCTCTCCATTACCCACCCCCCGGACCCCCCTGCCCCCATTCCCCACCCCCCCGGACCCCCCTGCCCTCTCCATCCCCCACCCCCCCGCCCCCCGACCCCCCTGCCCCCATTCCCGACCCCCCCCCCCCCGACCCCCCTGCCCCCATTCAACACCCCTCCCGACCCCCCTGCCCTCTCCACCCCCACCCCCCTGCCCCCATTCCCCACCCCTCCGACCCCCCCGACCCTCATTCCCCACCCCCCCACCACCCCTGCCCCCATTCCCCACACCCCCCCCGACCCCCTGACCCCATTCACCACCCCCCCCGCCCTCTCCACCCCCCGCGAAGCCGACCCCCCCCCCCCCACTCCCCCCCCCGGCCCCAAAACCCAAAATTAGAGAAAGAGAGAGAGAGAGAGAGAGAGAGAGAGAGAGAGAGAGAGAGAGATACCTGGTATAGAGAGAGAGAGAGCCGCGAGAGAGAGAGAGAGAGCCGCGCGCGAGAGAGAGAGAGCCGCGAGAGAGAGAGAGAGTTTTGGGGGGAATGAAAAATTCCCCCCCGTCGGTTCAATTTAAGTTAGGGCACAGAACCTAGCGACGGAATAGCGACGGAATAAATTAGTCGCTAAACCGTCGCCAATTAAAAGGTGTTTTCCGACGGATATATCCGTCGCCAGTTAGTCGCTAAAGTTCCCGCCAATGTTTTAAAGATTTTGCCGCCAACATTTGCGACGAATAAGCGACGAAAAAGAATCCGTCGCTAACGTTCGTCGACTTAGCGACGGAAACCCGACAAATTTTTACATTTAAAATTGGAAAAAATTATGTTATGTTGTCTGTCGCTAATCCGTCGCTAAGATGTCGGAAACTGGTCGCTATTAGCGACGGAATCCGTCCGTCGCTAAACTTCCGTCGGTAAAGTGGGGTATTTTAGTAGTGTATGAGGTTCCAACAAGGGTTTCATCTTGAACTCTTGCAATTGATAGAGGGGCACCATTACCAGACTTTTGATGAAGTGTTGACGGCAACTCGAAGGCATGAGATCACCATTCAGAGGATCACGGCAAGGACTGGAGGTCAGAAGAGATCCCATAGTCAGATTGAAGGAGGAGGGAGAGTAGCGCCCCGAACAACAGCACCGTCCCTTGGCGTTCGCATTCACGATGTAGCAATACGATGGCCAGCACCACCACCAAGGCATCAGCAGCAATAGCAACAGAGGAAGAAACAGCAACCCCCAGCGGGCTGTACTTATTGTGGGAAGGTAGGGCATACTAGAGATGTGTGTCGGACATTGAACGGACTGTGTTTGATATGTGGAAGTCCAGATCATCGGGTTACCACATGTTCCATAAATTCGAGGTCAGGAGGACCAGTGCAATAATTTTCTGCTCTGCCAGCACCAAGGGCAGGCCAGTATCGAGGACCAGCGGTGGCAGTGAGACCATTGGTGCAACGTCCGTTCATGTCGCAGGCTCAGATATTTTGGCAGCAGGGACCGCCGATGCAACACCAGTATAGACCACCCCAGCATCACCATGGCAGGGGCCAGCAGCAGCACCAGGCTAGGCCGTAACATGGAAACCAACAAGGAGGTCGAGGGCAGGCATTCACTCTGTCCTTGGAAGAGACATTGGCATCGGAAGATGTTGTGGCAGGTAACATTCTTGTCGCCTCATATCCCACAGTAGAATTGTTTGATTCGGGAGCATCACACTCATTTATATATGCACAATTTACAACACGGCTAGGAATGGAGTTTGAGGCATTGCCAAGGAGGTTGAATATACTCACTGGTAATGGGCTCGTAGGAGTTAGTAGGATTATACTAGCATGTAGTATTATAGTTTACGGGCATTCCTTATCCGTCCGGTTGATAGAATTTCCTGTTGGAAATTTCGACGTTATCTTAGGCATGGACTAGCTGAAAGACTGTCATGCGATAATAGATTGTCGTAGAGGGAGTGTATCTTTTGACATTCCAGGCATGAAGCGGTTCACCTTAGTCAGATCAGTTACAACTCAGCAAGAGCAGGGAGTAGTAACGGCAATGGAAGAAGTTCTAGTTCCGAAGGTAGTTGAAGAGTTTTTAGACGTATTTCCCGAAGAACTTCCCGGTCTACCATCGGTTAGAGATATTGAGTTCAGCATAGAATTGGTACCTGGAACAAAACTGATATCATATCGAGTTTATAGAATGGCGGATTCAGAGCAGGCTAAGGTATATCAGCACATAGAGGAACTGAAAGAGAAGAAGTTCATCCAAGCTAGCATATCACCATGGGCAGCACCAGTGGTATTTGTGGGAAAGAAGGATGGGTCATCCAGATTGTGTATTGATTACAGGAAGCTTATCACGGCAACAGTAAAGAATAAGTACCCACTACCCAGGATCGACGACTTGTTTGATCAGTTGAGCAGAGCTAGAGTTTTCTTCCAGATAGATCATCGTTCAGGGTATCATCAAGTGAGGATTCGGAAGGAGGATATTCTGAAGACAGCATTGAGGTCGAAGTATGGGAATTATGAGTTCTTCGTAATGCCGTTTGGTTTGACCAATGCTCCAGCAATATTCATGGATTTGTTGAACCGCATCTTTATTCCATACTTAGACCAATTTGTCGTTGTGTTCCTCGAAGACATTCTCGTATACTCTGTTAGTGAAGAAGAGCATGAAGATCACCTCAGGAAAGTGTTACAGGTTCTGAGAGAAAACCAGTTGTATGCCAAGCTCAACAAGTGTGAGTTTTGGACGGATCGAATTTCATTCTTGGGATACATCATATCAGGAGCCGGAGTAGCAGTGCATCCCAAGAAGGTATAAGCAGTAGAGAGTTGGCTAGTACCCAAGACCGTAGCAGATGTGCGGAGCTTCTTGGGATTGATAGGATATTATAGAAGGTTCGTATCAGACTTTGCAAGACTTTCAGCACCCATGACCCGCTTGACACGGAAGGATGTGCCATTTGTCTGGTCGACAGAATGCCAGACATCTTTTGGGAATTTGAAGCAGAAGTTGATATCGGCACCTATACTTACATTGCGAGTTGGACCCGAAGGTTTTACCATTTATTGTGATGCGTCAGGAAGAGGACTTGGGTACGTCATCATGCAACATGGGAAGGTAATAGTGTATGCATCTAGGCAGCTTCGGGACCACGAGAAAAATTATCCAACTCATGACTTAGAGTTGGCAGCAGTAGTATTTGCTTTGAAGCTATAGAGGCATTACTTATATGGTGATCGAGTGGACATGTACACAGACCACAAAAGTTTGAAGTACATCTTTACTCAGAAGGAACTGAACATGAGACAGAGAAGATGGTTAGAGTTGATCAAGGATTATGACGTGGAGCTTCAGTATCATCCAGGCAAGGCTAATGTGGTAGCAGATGCTTTTAAAAGGAGAGGCAGCATATTTATATTGACAACATAGAAGCATATCTTAGAAGACCTTCAGGAGATGGATATCGAGGTTATACTTTCTAGTGGTGTAGGAATTCTGGCGAATCTACAAGTTTAATATGACTTAGTAGATACGATCAAGGCAGCTCAGGCACAGGACCCATGGATTCAGAAGCTTAGGGCAGAGTGTGAGTCATAACTCAGAAATGAGATGTAAATCCATGAAGATGGTACACTTAGGTTTGGATCACGTCTATGTGTGCCTAGTGGAGATATCAGACAGGAGGTTATGGCAGAAGCCCACAGTTTTCAGTATTCTATACACCCTGGAGGGACCAAGATGTACCAAGATATCAAGCAGCACTTCTGGTGGAACGGGATGAAGAGGGAGATAGCTAGATTCGTTTTCTGTTGCTTGATATGTCAACAAGTGAAGGCAGAACCGCAGAGGCCAGCTGGATTGTTGCAACCACTTCCTATTCTAGAATGGTAATTGGAACACATCACTATAGACTTTGTGACCAGTTTACCGAGATCACTAAGTGGTAAAGATGATATTTGGGTGATAGTGGATAGGCTTACAAAGGTGGCACATTTTCTTCCTTTTAGAGTAGGGCAATCTACAGAAAAGTTGGCAGAATTGTATATGCAACAGATAGTCAGGCAGCATGGAGTCCCTGTCAGTATTATGTCAGATAGAGATACCCGTATTATATCACATTTTTGGTAGAGGTTACATCGTAGTCTGGGTACCAAGTTGAGATTTAGCACGACTTACCATTCCCAGACGGACGGACAATCAGAAAGGACAATTCAGACATTAGAAGACATGTTGCGAGCTTGCACCCTAGATTTTGGAGGATCTTGGGAGAGCCACCTACACCTAGTCGAGTTCTCATACAATAACAGTTATCAAGCCAGTATCCAGATGGCACCATTTGAAGCTTTGTATGGTAAGAAGAGTAGGTCGCCAGTAGCATGGGATGATATCGTGGAGAGGAAGATGTAAGGCCCAGAAATGATTGTTCAGACAGTTGAAGTGGTTAAGGGAATTAGAGAGCGACTTTGCATTGTACAAGATCGGCATCGTTATTGGGTGGACCAGCATGGTAGGCCGTTAGAATTTTCTGTTGGGGACCATGTGTTCTTGCGGATCTCACCTACCCGTGGGGTCATTAGATTTGGCGTTCGCGGGAAGTTGAGTCCACGATACGTGGGCCCATTTGCTATCCTTGATAGGATCGACGATGTTGCTTATCGTTTATCCCTTCCACCTTTATTACGGGAGGTGCATGACGTGTTTCATGTATCTCAGTTGCGTAGGTATGTATCAGACCCACGCCATATCCTCGATCATTCTGAACTGGTTGTTGGTACCAACCTGTCTTCCGAGGAACAGTCTGTGTCCATTTTGGACCGAAGGGCGAAGATACTCAAGAACCGAACAATTAACCTTGTCCGGGTTGCTTGGGGTCATCACTCTTTAGGGGAGTCAATGTGGAAACGTGAGGATGATATCTGATCACGGCATTCGCACCTGTTTGACTCATAATGTATATCTCTTTCTGTATACCTTGATTGTCTCAACTTCTCATGCTTGTCACCTTATGAGTAGAATTGCTTGACGTCGTAGAATGTTCAACATGGATATGTTACTTACTGTTAGCATTGTAGAATGATTGCTTACTCAAATTGCTTATACTTGAATTAGTTTAGCTTTGATGTTCCTATCCTGCTTGGAGTTAAAATTTTGAGGACAAAATTTTTTTAAGGAGGTTAGAGATGTCACTTCCCGTTCCCAGAATGCGTATTTTAATACATGTACTGCTTAAAATATATTTATTTAATATTTATCATGTATTATTCTGTATTTAAATTTCTTTAATTTTCTGTTAATTAATTTTCTGTATTTTACTTTCTGCTTTTTATTTTGCTTTTGGGTTCGGCCTGAGTTTGTTTATTTCCTGGCCTTGGGTGGTTCAACAACTCCCCACCTACCACCACTCCTTCATTTAAAGCCCCAAACCCTTTCTTTCTCTTCATTACTCTTCTTCTTTATCCTCCATAAACTCTCCCTACCTACCTGGCCGCATAGGCAAGTGCCAACTTGCTTCTTGATGGATCTCCATTTTTGTTGTTCCATTGACTTTCTCTCCAGATTCTTAGATACTTTAGTATTTAGTATTTTCAATTTTCATGGCTCATTTCATACAGATCTAAGTTTAATGCATTTTTAGATTTCTTGGGTTTGATCTAGCTAACTTTGTTATTTTTAAGTTGGATGGTTCCATGTTGTAGAGAATTTCGTTCTACCCCATTTTGACCTATGAAAGTCCAGATTTGGACTTGGAATGAAGGATTTACAGAGCTTGGAAGAAATGGCTTCCATAGTGTTGTTTACAGAAATTCGGAGAAGAAGAACAGTTCTGGCCGCAATAATATCCTGGCCGCATAAGGTAACTTGGCTGCATGAGCATCCCGAGCCGCATGAGCGCGTGGATCTTGCAACCGCATGAACTTCTCGTGGCCGTATGGGACTATTTCATTCCAGCTGCATGGAACCATTTTTGTTTCAGCCGCATAGGACTATTTCGTTCCAGCCGCATAGAATTATTTTTTTGATTCAGACGCATGGCTCTGCCGCATATTTTTGACCGCATAAGGCTTGTCATCTCCTGGCCGCATAAGCTTTGGTAAATTCCAGCCGTATGAGTCGAGTTCTACCCGGCCGCATGAGATTGTACTCCTTTTCAGCCGCATAGACTTGCACCTATTCCGAGCCGCATAAGGCTATGCTAATTCTATTTTAGCCGTAGTCGCATGAACTCCCATCTTTCCCAGCCGCATGGGATTTGTTATTCTGAGCCGCATAAGGATCAGACCCTGGTCGCATGAGACTCGAGCCGCATAGGTCCTGTCTTCCAGTTGTCGTATGTTCTTCTAGCCGTATGGAATTAGTTTCCCAGTCGCATAAGTTTGACTCAAGCCGCATAGGGTCCCTATCCTTGGCCGCTTAGACTTGTTATTTCTTAGCCACATATGCATGTTTTACTCAGCCGCATGAACCAATAATTTCTCGGCCGCATGAACTCTAACCCATAATGCCTCTTGGCTGATCCTGCCCCGAGTTGGCATTAATTAACATTGATTGTTATCTTTGCATTAATTAACATTAATTGTTATTAATAATTGATCATGCGTTCCTACCTGGAACTAAGAGACTGGCTAGTCGTTTTATTTAATTGAATGAATGAGACACGTTCATATTAACTATGAACTATTGTAATCAATTGGCCGATTCCGAATATTGGTATATAGATACATGCAGGCTTCAACTTATTTATTTATT
This sequence comes from Iris pallida, assembly GCA_029216955.1. Lineage (NCBI taxonomy): Eukaryota > Viridiplantae > Streptophyta > Magnoliopsida > Asparagales > Iridaceae > Iris > Iris pallida. The sequence continues at coordinate 22,281 of JANAVB010013742.1, read as the reverse complement.
ATACAAAAGCAGCATGTGTACTTTATGGTCAAGGCATGATTATTTTGTGGTTAATTTTTGATTGTTGTATTACGCTATGTAAGACCTACAACCTAACCGCACGGGTATCGTTGTAGAGTTGTGCATATCGTACCCCGTACAAAGGTACTCATTCTGAATGACCATGATCCACGGTATGGAATTTCACTTAACATAGAGGCAACTAAGTTAAATAAAATAATGACTGCATGGAGAGAATGGATTCCCGAGTTCTTATATGACGGCCCTCCTTGGGACTATTAGTACCCGACAGGCCAGCTGGTTCCCACAGATACTGCAAATCTGCCACACGGGCAGGGAGCGGTATTTGCTTATATTATTTATTGTATATTGATGACGGGCGTCCCATTGGGACTCGTCTAATTCATGATTTGCGTAATTGATTGATTGGGTAGACTAGCCTTGCTTGCTCATAGTAAGAATTGAGGAATCCTTATTGCATAATTCCAAAATAACTTGGAACTCACAGTAGCAAGCCGTAGTAGTTGTATGGCCGTTTAAATTGATTTGTTTGTGTACTGTACCTACTCGGTTGACTACTGAGATGATCAGAGTATCAGGACATGACGGGTCAACTTTTCTCCTTGTTTGGTTGGGAGGTTGGTTCGAAGTGTCGTGATGTTATATGAATCCCAGTAAGTAAGCAGAGATCTATTTACCATATTTATTCTTATTACTGGTTCTAATTTCTCATATCGTGGTCCCTTGCGGTACTTGCTATTAGAGGTCTAACCTTTCTGGTTTTGCATGGCCAGATTTAGAGCCGGTTCTCAAGGACTCAGCTTACTTCCACATCCAAGATGGTCAATACAAGAGGAATGATCGCAGGAGGACTCGAGTGGGTCCCTTACTTCTCCGCTCATTTTGTTATTTACTTTATACTTGTTGTTTGGCACCGACATGTTAGTTTGGTTGTCTTGTAATTACTTTTGCATAATTGTAACTAAAGTCAGGCTGCAGTTGATAAACAATTGTGTATTCTTTGCTACATCATCTGGCTATATTTTATAAAGCCAGATATCAAGAACATTTTGACTGAGCGTTTGGGACGCCTTACTGCTTTATCTTACATGTTCTCGATTACTGTTTCTTGTTTGAATGATTGAGACGATAGATGTGAAGTGACCATAGCGAGACTTTCATGTAGTATACACCCTCTCGTCTTTTAGACAACATTGATCGTATTATACAGTATTCATCTACCCGTAATACGTAGCTGGCTGAGTCATTCCCCCGCTTTCTAGTATTCTGGTTCTAGGGCGTGACACCCGCTGATCACGAAAGGTCCGATGAAGCGCGGGCTAAGCTTCCTACCTACTCCAAAATGTATCGTACCACGTGTCGGAGATATCCTCAAAAAAACCAGATCTCCAACCTAATCACAAACAAGGTGTCAATTACTAATATATTCAAAAAAGATCAAACAAAATCACAAACAAAACAACTCCTAATTCTAATCCTATATCAAATCTGTACCTCAAACTTCAAAGGTCTGCGGTGGCTATCGGCCCAGTACCGATGTCTGTCCTGTACCACGTGAATCCGGTCTCTGATGAGCTTCACCTTCTCGGCGACATCTACAACCATCTCAGGTCCCACTAAAGCTCACTCTCCAACATCATCCCAAGACAAGGGTATACGATATCTGTGCCTGTACAGTACCTCGAATGGTGACATCTCAATGTTGGCCTGAAAACCGTTATTGTATGCAAACTCCACTAAGTGTAGGTGATCCTCCCAGGATCCTCGGAAATCCAAAACACAAGTCTGTAACATGTCCTCGAGCGTCTGAATAGTCTTCTCTGACTGTTCGTCCGTCTGAGGGTGGTATGCAGTACTAAACTTGAGCTAAGTGCCCAAACTAGTCTGCAGATTCTGCTAGAAATGGAAAGTAAAGTGACTATCCCAATCCGAGACAATGCTCATCGGAACTCCATGAATCCTGACAATCTGCCGCATACACATCTCTGCTAGCCCCTCAGTAGACGTACCCACTTTAAATGGTAAAAAATGGCCGATTTGGTCAACCTGTCTATGATGACCCAAATTGCGTCTTTCCCTCCTGGTGTATGCGGCAATCCAGAAACAAAATCCATCGTGATATGATCCTACTTCCACTCTAGAATGGACAATGGCTGCAACAAACCTCCTGGTCTCTGCCTCTCTGCCTTGACCTATTAACAGACCAAACATCTAGCTACGAAGCGAGCTACCTCCCGCTTCATCCCATACCATCAAACGTGCTCCCTTAGATCCCTATACATCTTGTTGGCACCTGGATGTATAGAGTATTGAGATCAGTGGGCCTCCTGCATGACCTGCTTCCTGAGCTTTCCACTGGGCACACACAGCCTGGAACCATGCCTCAATGTGCCAGCCTCTGCAAGAGTAAACTCATCATCCACCAGCCATGCTCGAACCTGATCTCGAATACACCGCAGAGCAACATCCTCGATCTGTGTCGACTTGATCCTCTCCATCAAGTCCAACTGAATCAAAAGGCCCCACATCTGCATCTGAACTCCTGGCACAACCGCCTCAATCCCCAGGCTCTACAAATCTGCTAGCAAGTGACGATCCATAGTCAAACACATGGCTGTGGGATACCTAGTCAAGGCATCGGCAACTACGTTGGCCTTCCTTCGGTGATACTGCAGTAAAATATCGAAGTCCTTCATCAACTCCAGCCACCTGCACTGTCTCATGTTGAGCTCCTTTTGTGTAAACACATACTTCAAGCTCTTATGATTTGTAAAGATCTCCACCCGCTCTCTGTATAAATAGTGTTTCCATAACTTCAAAGCAAAAATAACTGATGCCAACTCTAAGTCGTGGGTAGGATAGTTCTTCTCATAGGGACATAACTGCTTGGAAGCATAGGCAATCACCTTTCCATGCTGTTGCAAGACACAATCCAAACCCTTCCCTGAGGCGTCACTGTAGATAGTGAACCCTCCTAATCCTAATAGCAATATCAGAATCGGAGCTGTCGTCGGCCGCTTCTTCAACTCATCAAAAGCGACCTGACACTCCTCTGACCAGACAAACTCTGCATCCTTCCGGGTCAGCCTAGTCAATGGCTCTGCAATTCGGGAGAAATCCTGCACGAACCTCCTATAATAGCCTGCTAATCCCAAGAAGCTCCTGATCTCTGCTACTGAACTCGGTGCTGTCCAAGCCTCAACTGTCGTGATCTTCTTCGGGTCAACTGAGATCCCATCTCCAGTCACCACATGACCCAAGAAGTCAACTCCGTCTAAAAATAACTCACACTTTGAGAGCTTGCCATAAAGCTCCTTCCTCCTGAGAGTCTCCAGAACCAATATCAAGTAATCCTCATGCTCCTCCTCAGTCTTCGAGTACACTAGGATATCATCGATGAACACCACCATGAACTTGTCCAAGTACTAGTGGAACACCTTATTCATCAGGTTCATGAATACTGTCGGGGCATTAGTCAACCCAAAAGGCATCACCATGAACTCAAACTGGCCATACCGCGTCCTGAATGCGGTCTTGGGGATATCCTCCTTCTTCACCTTCACCTGACGGTAACCTGACCTCAGATCAATCTTAGAAAAATACCCTCTCCCCACTCATCTGATCGAAGAGATCGTCGATCCTCGACAACGGGTACTTGTTCTTGATCGTGAGGTTGTTGAGTGCCCTATAGTCGATACACATCCTGATCGACCCATCCTTCTTCGGTACAAAGGGTACCGGTGCACCCCTTGGTGAAGAACTCGATCGGATGAAGCCCTTGTCCTGTCAACCCCTTGACCAATTTTATCCTCTTATATTTATTTATTGATTTATTTTGTCTCATATATTGGTTATGTTTTACATTTGTTTTATTTGAAATACCAATAGAAAGACCAAGGGAGTAATAAAAGTTATGGTAGGGGCCATAATACAAAAAGTCATTATTCAAATCATCCTTTACAACCGAACCCCTGTACTTGAATTCAAATTGAATTCGAGATAAACCTTCACCCAAAACTTTAAATAAGATCCAAATCAAATCTTTATATCTTCTCCTTCTTGATCCTACATTAGTATATATATGAGAAGATTGTGGCCAACCCCTCGACAAACCCTAGCATCTCATCTTCAGTTTTACCGTAGTTCTTTCTCTCTTAGGCCGAGGCGATCGAGGAAGTGTCCGAGCCATCGGAGGAGGTGCCGTGACTCGCGTTCGAATCAGTTAAGGTAATTTTCCTTTAACACAACAATATCATCATAGTGTTCATTTAAATGCCTAGAGGGGATTTAAGGATTGTACTATTCTGAACTAGGAAACATAGGGTAGTATATTGTTTGAGAGGTATACAGAAGCTATAATGCACAAAAGTGTCTAGGATGTCTAGGTAAAGTATTGGTAAGACCAATGGCCTTAGGATCATACTATCTGAACCATAAATTGGCAGGCATCGTTTCTTTTACCTTCTATAAATCTGCCCCTTGTGCACTTGGTGTCCTGATATAGGTGTTATAGGTATCAACGGGGCTTTACTCCTACAAAAACCTGTTAAGCAATCCACTAGTCCCCTGTTCATATGATATCCTTCCATGAACCCTTTGTAGCCAAGTTCTTGATAGACCTGTTAAAATATTACACGCATTATCCTAAGTCTCACCTTAGTTTATAACTTGCTGTGCTTTTGAGATTGGGTATGGGGTTAGAATATGAATTAAACCTGAATACTGATATGGGGTATTAGACGACAAGTATCGTTATGGGTATCAGTATACAAACATCAGTGTCGAGAACAGAGTATGCACATTGGCACAACAACAGTTCCTGCATCCATGAGTGCTTATACTCGAATTCCAGTAGGAATCTATACATAAGTTATCAAGGATACCTAGTATCCACTATAATTTGCATGTATCAGCCAAATGACCAAGTATTCGTAGTCGAGTTATGTACCAAGTTGAGGTGTTAACATAGAAGAAGGCTGGATCCAGAGATACATCATTGTATCAGTTGCATGGGTTGATTGGTCTTCATGAAATGAACCAACTGATCGGCTAAGAAATAAAACAACTTCGAACCCTTGCTACTTAATAGGCAATTTCACCTTAACCATGGAGTTAACTTTGGGAGATCAATCCTAAGGGCTGTTACTTGTTAATTACAGAGGTTGAGACTTGATTTCCAAAATCTTGACAGGGGGTCACAGCTATATATGGTTCATCCTTATAAAAATGCATACATGGATACATATATTTATTTAAATTCGTGTTTGGTTCAATTCAGTCCCTTACCCACAAATGTATCAATTCCAAGGGAATTTCATCAGTTAACAGTATAGTTTAGTTCCTTGTAAGTTTTAGTTCAGCCCATTTCATGTATGTTCAGTCCTATTCTATTTTTAAGAGTGCATTGGAAGAGGAGATCCCAAGATAGATGGGATGACTAAACTATGGGACTACTTTTAGTAGCAGATAATGCTTTGCTTTGTACTGTCCCAAATTCAGACATTGTCAGTCACCATGCATTGTATCAATTCATATCCTTTAGTAGCAGTCCCTTTTGCCTATTGTTCAGGCAATGACTGAGATAAGGGGCTCGGGTTAGGATGTTTTATTATCCGTCCTAATTGTTAGAGTTCAATTATATATATTGTTCAGTCCCCGCTGAACCTTTGGTTCGGTTAGTTACTACTTTAGCATTTTAGTCCTGTAAGGTTGTGTTCAGTCCTTCCATTTTAATGTTTAGATAATTCCAAATATTACAGTTCCAGTTTTCACTTGTTACAGTCCACACTCAAATGCATCGAAAGCAGGAACTGCCAGGTCATTCAGTCCTTTTGGTGAAAGAGGCAAGCCTAAGGACAGGTTGCCCGGAAAGGATATGGCAAATAGGACTATCCTGCAGTTCACCATTTGTGAGTAATGTTAACAAGTTAACTTAGCATCACCATGTAGAGTAGAAGATCCTGAAAGAATAAGGGGATACTTGTGTACCAGAGCACATGGAGCACTCAAGTACCTAGTTCAGAGGTTTTAGGTGAGTATCAGAGGTAGACACCCTGTCTAATCCCTTGGTTCCTTCTATCATGTCGTAGTAAATTATGATGTTGTAATATTCTCTTCATAGCAGTAGTCAGCCATGAGACTTAGGGGTGTAGATTAAACCAGTTTGAAGAGAAGCAATATAGGGCTATGCCAAATGGGGCGCTTTCCTCAGAAAGATCTAAGGCAATCAAGTTATAGATTGCTCGATGATTTATGTTACTCCAATTTTGCTGAAATTATGTTTAATGAGACTTGTTGTCAGAACTTCCATGACCAAGAATTTAACATCCTAGAGAAGGTTAGACTAATAAGAGGGATATCATGTTCTGAACCGATTCAGTAACATAGTGCATAGGCACATATGGGTGCATCTGGGTTATTTCCTAAAGGCAAGTACAATAGGTAGTAGAGCCTGTGAAGTGATGTTGTAGAATTGTAATTTTAATGAGAAGCTTGATACATGAACATATGAAGGAATTGTGGAGGAGTGTCCATATAACATAGAAGGTTTTTCATAGAGTACCCAAAATTAGGGGAGTTGTATATATGAAATAGTAGCATGAAAATAAGATATGAGTTAAGATTAGTATTTAGAAGTAAGTGTAATGGGAGTAGTGGTCCCTGTCTAAAAAGGATAGTACTCAATGCAATGGATAGGGAATAGCCCTAATAGGAGCATGACTAGTTAAATACACAACCCACATTAGGGTCGACCTAGAAAATTAACAAATGAATTGATAGGCTACTTATTCATTCCAAATTGTGCATTGACATTATGTATATGGTATAAAAGGTTACTTGGACCGAGATACGGACTTGACCCGTGCCGACAGCTCAGGACCACATACAAGCATACCATGCCTTTCTTTACAGCTTTATTTACATGTACTGTCTTTTCATTATCCAGTTTTTCTAGTATTGTTGACATGTGTTTTTTATATCATGCTAGTATTATATTTTATTGATACATAGCCCTTGTTCACAGTTAGTCTGGTGTTTTATTGAACGTGTTCACACTTGTGCCTTGATTGAGTCCTATCATGGGTCGAGAAGTCATAAACTGAACTGCTATACCTTCTTGTCTAGAAATCTTAAAACTAACATGCAAGTCCACATTAGGGGCGAGGTTTAGTAGTTATTATCCGCACCTACGAGTCCACTCTAGAGGCGAGGGTGAATCTTGAAGCTAACCTGCGAGTCCACACTAGGGGCGAGGGTTAGTAGTTGTTCAAACCTGCAAGTCCACACTAGGGGCGAGGGTTTGAGTATTCGATTAGATTATCCATTGACATCTTCACGTGAGTTCTCTTGTTCTTCGTCCAGCAGTTTAATTATGCGTAGTCAGTGCACATATTCGTATTTTATCACTGCTTAGTTTTACTTGTTTATTCTAGATTTTCTCCATGCATGATAAACTGTTAGAAAGGCTCATTTTTATGTATCTTGCTGGTCCTCTGAGAACCTGATGATCTCTTCAGGTTAGCCGAGTTTGAGTCAGGAGTAGACGAGAGGGTTTGAGTCAGCATCAGACCGCAGTGCTTTGCAGTTGAGGTCGTCTTGATTAGCAGGTTGTATTCAGACAGTATATTTCATGTACTTTCTCTTTCCTTCTATTGGTAGTGGATTTGTGTCCACCGGACGTGACATTGATTCTTGGAAACATTCAATTTATATTATTCAGTTTCATTGGTATTCATTGATCTTGGTTGATTTGTTATTATTCTGTGGATGAGATAAATAGATTATCGTGACTTATGTATATTAGACATCGTTCTACCACCGACACTGCGGCGTAGGCTGGGCTTGGACACGTCTTGTATCCGAAAAGCGGGTGCGGATCGTGACATGTCCTGCAGCTCATCCACCTGCTTCTTCAACTCTACCAGCTTACTGCTGTTCAACCTATAGACGTGCGAAGATATCGGCTCTGCGCCGGGCACTAAGTCTAGAGAGAACTCCACGTCTCTATCCGATGGTAGTACTGGCAAATCCTCCAGAAAGACGTCCATGAACTCCACTATCAAATGATGTGGCACTGCCTGCTCCTCAACTGATACTCCGTAGAAAACATTGCTACTCTGCTCTGCCTGCCGTCGGGTGAACTTGAATTCTGGATCTTCGGGTGCTCTGAAAAGAATTCTACCCCCGCGGTAATCTATGCTGGCGTGGTGACTGCTCAGCCAATCCATGCCGAATACGATATCGTAGTTCGGCAATGGCATCACGAGCTTACTCACATCAAACTCTCGGCCTCCCAAATCAACTCTCTGACCTTTATAAATATCACTAATGAGGATAATGCCACCTCCGGTCGGGATCTTGCAAGTCCTAGGCAACGATTCCGATATAAGGTGGTATCTAATAGCAAAAGATATAGACACGAAGCTGTGGAAAGCTTCCGAATCGAATAATTCAAAAGCTGGAATAGAGTCGAAAAGAATAGAACCTGCGATCAGCTCCCCGATAGCCTATGCGTCCTCAGCTACCATGGCGAAAGCTCGCCCCTACTGACCTCCCCTGGCATGCTGCTGATGCTGAGCGAACCTCTGCTGCTGAATCTACAAGGATCCCTTCTGCTGCACTGCTGGAGATCTGGCCCCCGCTCCCTGAGCTGCTCGTCCTGAAGACAGGAAACACTCCCTCAATTGGTACTCCACTGAACCAAAGAGTAGGCACCTCCCGAGCCTCTTCCTGCAGTCCTTCCACACATGCCCTGGCTTCTTGCAGAAAGCACAACTGACGGGCTCTTTCCTGAGTGCCTGTGGTTGAACCCTCGGCTGCTGCTGCACCTACTGGAAAGGAGCACGACCCTGACCCTGGAACTGCTGTGGCTAGAACTGTCTCTGCTGATGCTGCTGCTGAAAGTGCGGCCTCTTGGCCAATCCTTCGCTGCCACTGGCTCCCTGAGCGTCTAGTCCCCTCTTGAGCCTCAGCTCAAGATTATCATCTGCTGCTAGGGCACCCACCAGAATCTTTTCAAAAGTGGCACTCCAGTCAATCTTGGTCAAGGACTTGACCTCCTTGACTAACCCCTTCCAGAACCTCCGGGCCTTCGCCGTCTCACTGAGCCCCTCAACAAATCTGCCCAGACGGCAGAACTCCCCAGCATACTCCTCGACAGTCTAACTACCCTGAACTAAGATCTCAAATTGTGTCTCCAGAATGCCAAGAGCTGTGTCAGGAAAAAACTTCTCCTTAAACAGCTTCTTGAAGGCTGTCCAAGTCTGCCCCTCTGTACCAACCCTCTGGTCCGTCTGGTATAACGTGCGGGCCAGGTCCTGTATCTGGCTACCTACCGCCTCAATCTGCAGTCGTGCTAGAATCTCCGCCAGTCGGAAGATCTCCTCGATGTGCTCTATCCAGTCATCCGCATACAGAATACCCTCAGTGCCGTAAAAGTCTCGCGTATGCATCTTCTGGAAGTCCTGGATCCCTGGTGTCCTCGGCTGATATAGCTGCATCTAGGCTGCCTACGGCAGTACAATAACTCTATCCACAGTCGTCAGGGCAAGCTGATGGGCATTCTCTATGCCCTGCTGGAAATGAGCGGACTGTTGTCGCTGGGCCTCCACCATCCTCTGAAAGAAGTCGAACAACTGTCCTACATCAATTGATCCGGAAGGTGGCTGCTGCCAAAAGAAATCAGGAATAATGGAGGAAGGTCTCTGTACAACCGAAGGTGCACCTCTAAATGCAGTAGAAACGCCAACCTGAGTCGGCACAACAGGAGCTACGATTTCGAGGCCCTGCTGAACAGGACGAGAGGTGGTCGACCTCTCGATAGTATCCCCCGGCTGGAGCAATGAGATCGTGTCTCCATAACCATCCTGAAGATAGATCAAAACAAGAAGCAATTACTGAGAATGAAGCAAAAAATTAAAGAAGGACAGTTTATTTATTCAATGGAAAGATTTTAATCAATAAGAATTTAGATGTCAAGTATTGGATCGAAGTTTTCCTAATGTGATTGAGTACCTCAAAACTATATCCTATATCCTACTGCAGGCTGTAGTGATACTCTAGTTCGAATACCACTACAAATCTAGACCTGCATGGACCACCACTAAAAATGTGTCACGACCCGCACCCAGTGTAGGGGCACGAGAAGTGGGTACGTCCAGCCTACGCCATAGTGTCGGCGGTAGAACGCTATCCTAGGTCACATACATCTAACAATTATAAGGTATCTGTACAATGTATACGCTCCGACTGGAGGACAATATAGACATGTACAACTCAATCACAACTAAGGTAGAAAGTACGATAAGATAGATATATATGAAAGTCACCAAATAAAATACAATAAGAGAAGAAGTCTAAGAGTCTAAGATAACATCTTCACAACATCCAGATTAACAAAATCCCAAATAAGTATAAAAAGTATCCAAAATAAGACAAGACAATAAAGTAAGATAACTGGTCTAGCTAACATGCCTAGACTACTCGGGTAATGTCCTCTGTAAGGACTGGGTCCTCCTGCGAGTCCAGCTCGGAAGTATCATCTAGGCCTGCTCCGTAGTATGTAGGACAGAACTCCTTAATGTTATCTGTAATATTTTAATAGGTCCAGTCAGGACAGGAACGAGCACAATACATCTCACACAGTTCATAATATGACAGGATATGTAAATATGCTATTGATTAAGATACATTAAACGGTGGAGAATATATGAAGTAAAAGAGATGACTGTAAAGAAATATCTACTATAAGTAAAGAGCTAACAGTGGCTAGTGATGTAGAGTACAAGATAGACATGTAAACGGCTTGAATTTGCACATGATCATACTACTTTGGAATTGTTCACATGACTATTTATACTCCCCCGTACCCGAATCAATACACAAGGATCTAGACAAGTTATGTTATTGTACATTATATCACATGAAGGCCCATAAATGGGTGCACATGAATGTATACATGGGGGCTCCGTGAACATGAGAGTACATGAATTACAAGAGTGCACATGAATGGTGAAAGCACCGGAGTATATGTTAAAAGTAAAACGCACATGACATACCGTAACCTGATGCTCCCAAGGGGGATAAAATCTCATGAAGGGATCCATATAGTACCAATCCGTGTTAACAATGTGACAACATCAAGTAAAGCAATCTAGAGCATAAATATAAATCCTATCAAGTATGAAACGGTCAGAGAATGTACTCGCTTGGTATCCTGAGTATCCGATGAGTATATATGTCCAGTCATAGTAGATGAGTCCTATTCAGAGCAACACATGTCACAACATGTCCAGAATGGTAATATTAAACTTTACAATACATTCTATATGAATTCTAGGTCATTCTAGACTAAAGTTCACTCTTGGTCAACTCTAGTCAATTTCACTAGTCAAACTAGGTCAACTAGGTCAATCCTAGTCCAATCAAGTCTCACTAAGCCTAACCAAGCCTAGGCTAGCACTCACACATAATCTCAAAGCCACACAAGTCATCAACACACATTACATATATGGGTACATATATATACTCAATGTATATAGGCATACACATAGGAAATTATATATAGGCTATCATATAGGCTAATGCCTAGCATTCAAGGTAAAGTACAAATCATATATGCATATACAAGGGGGTGAGTGTGTGTCACATTACATAATAAATGTGTGTAGGCTAAGTGGCAAAGTGAAGGGTTAAAGTACACATGTGTTTAATATGTTCATGCAAAGGGGGTTCATGTATAAGGGGTTCACACATATATATATATATGCATAAATATATAGGGGTTTATAGCCCAGGTTCAGGTTCATAGCAATATGGGTGAGTAGGGTAACATGTAAAGGTATCAATCAGCAACAACAATATGAACAGAACAACCCAAACCAATATCAGGTTCATGCACGGCCCTATAAGTAATATATATTATACATGTATCTCTAATGCATTAGACATCATCAATAAATATATATATGCAATTAAAACCTACACAGAGAACACAAATCATCTTCATTATTGTAGAAGCATGGAAAATAATCCATACGGCTAGGAAACCCCATGCGGCTCATAAAGCCCATGCGGCTCAGAAAGTCATGCGGCATAAGGGACTATGCGCCCCGAGACATCCCATACGGCTCAGAAGATACGTGGCATAACAGTGTTCCCCTCCGTCCTATGCTGCATTAATTACTTTGACGGCTGACAACTCTGAAAAAAGTGACAGCCCTGACACAAGAGAGGCAATTATGACTCTGTCATAATGACAGACCCCTAGGGAAGAGAAAGAGATCTCTGACACAATCCCTCGAGATCCATAAAAATGCCATATGGCCTTGCCATGTGGGCGTTCGTATGCGGATCGAGCGAAGACTTCCCATGCGGTTCAGAATGAAGCCGTCCTATGCGGCTCAGGCCGAAACAGTCCCATGCGGCTCAAGCGGAGGCCTTCTCATGCGGCTCAAGCGGAGGCCTTCCCATGCGGCTCAAGCGGACCATTCCCATGCGGTTCAGGCGGATGCATCCCTTTGCGGCTCGTAATGATCACCTCCATGCGGTTCAAAGGTTCGAAGGGGGGCCCACTACCCAAGCGGCCCTGACACATGGCTCAATCTTCATGCGGTTCATATCCTCCCAGTGGCTCCTAGGACACGTGTCCTAAGCCGATCAATTTCCCAGATTTATTACAATCAGAGATTGGGTCAAATCCCAATAATCTGGGACACGTGGCAGGAGAATAAATCAAATTTATTCGTAGACATCAGAAGATCATTATGAGGAAGATTTATTCCAATCAGCATTAATTGCTGATGAGATTTGGTGTAATCTACACTTAATGGTCCTGATTCATCACACTCAAAACTAATGGCCTAGATTGACCAATCCACAGGCCGCCGCCACCTCCAGGAAGCAATCATTTGTAACCCTAATGATCACACCCCATTCCTATAAATAGTAAGGTGCCATTCCTTTACAAAGATATACATTCCCTGGCAATATACACAACGGAGAGAGTGTGACCAGAGACACCCCTTTTCGAGATCAGAGAGAGCACCACATACTTGGAGAGGAAAAGCAGAGAGAGAGCAAAGAGAGCATTTCTTCAATGCTGAACAAATCTTCTAGAGCCAAGGCTGCATACCGATCGTCCAAGGAGTAAGGCATGGCTGCCGTCGCCTTCCCGAGCCTCTATCGTCACTCCCTAGAATCTAAAATAAACAATTGTACTTAGTCTGCTGTACCTAGGCTTTCTTCCCTAGGCTTTCTTTGTACAAGCGAGTTTGTATTGTGAGTCTAAGTTCAGTCCTCCCATAAAACTGTTCTGTACTTTTACAATCAATGGCAAACACGATGGCGACTCTGTTGGGGATAAACTTCTCCACGGCTGAGGAGTTGGTGACGCATTCGGATGCAGCCAAGCTTGGCTCCACACAACAGAAGATGGTCGTCCGTTTCGACCAACAGGCGTTTAAAGAGATGCTCTCTGAAGGAAGTGCTGGCCCGATCCAGAAACGAACCCGCACAAGGAAAGCTTGCTGCGAGTGGAGGCTAAAATCATTTGCTCCTCCACAAGCTCTGGACGGGGGTACTCTCTGCTTCCCAAGACGGCGAGGGCGATTCTCATACGGCTCTACTTCGAGCCATAGAGAACTCTGCTGTCCCCAAGTCCGGCAGAGGAAAGTACTACGATACTGGACTTGCAGGGACAAAGAACGACTCTATGCGCCCCAAGAAGAAGCCGAGCACTCCTGTGGCCAAATCTGCCAACCACATGCAGGAGGCTTATGCGGGTAGATCTACCAGCCGCATGAAGAAAATCCATACGGTCAGATCATCCAGCCGCATAAAGAAGACTCATGCGGCTGAGACTCCCAGCCGCATGAAGAAGGCCCATGCGGCTATGTCTGCCAGCCGCATACGGACTACCGATGACAGCCGCATAACGTCTACTCCACGCGGCTCTGTCTTCGACCGCCTCTCGTACAGTCCTGATCTCTTGTGCTCACAAGAAGATATGTCTGACTCTCTCCAGTATCACTTAGACTCTTCCTACTATGTGCCCGTACGTACTAGAGCGAAGAAGTCTAAAGCAGTGCAAGCCTGGCGAGTTCGGTCCGCTGATCTGACCTCCGACCATCCGAGCGTTCCGCATACTGCTACGCGGGCCTCGGATGGGAAGTTGTACAGAACCACTCGAGTCTAGCCCCCGGCGGCAGACGGACAGAGAGGTTCGCAAAAGTCTCCCAAAATCTCGAGAGCAAACATGGTCGGTCCAGACCCATCTGACTTGCGTGAGGCCATCCTCCACAACCGTAAGGAAAGAGAAGATGCATCGGGGTGCCAAGAGTCCTCCCACAGACGCCACTGCACCTAAGTCATCGTCAACTGCTGCTGTAACAGCACGACGATACGAGAAGACCGGCAGTCTGTCTTTCAAAGACTGCAACAACCATCTTCAGAAGACGAGGCACTACCCGTCGCCTCCTGTAACTCCGCTCGGAAAGTCCCCGCGGATGGAAGGGGGAAGAAGACAAATGTTCCCGCCCGAAGATTTCAACCACTGCGACTAAAAGACTGTCGTCCAAATGGGTGCCCACCACCGGAGTTTTCCAAGGTACTCGCTCTAAGATGAAATTTGCTACAATGGAAGATTCGTCGTCCACAACGCAGGGGGTTACTGGGGCTGGGGGTAGCACCCCTCTGAGCCTCCACAGCAATCCGATGTTCCAAGAAGACGAGCCAGGGGAGACAACTCTCCCATCGGATACAGCAAACCTCGACGTCCTCGAGGACGTCCACAACTCCCAAGAGGAGGCAAACTCGGAGACTGGGGGTACTGTTCCCTTCGAGTCTGAATCAGAAGGGAACATACCCACATACCCCGATGACTTCTCACTACAGGGGTACGATTCGGAGGGCGCTTCCTCTACCGCTCCGTCTATCTCTCCTCATGTGAAGACAGTATTTATGACAGACAACAATCAAGGTGGTTCCAGTGATCGCCAACGCATCGACAGTCTCGAAGCCATATTGCTTGCTTTGGTCAAGTCAGTAGACGAGATTAAAGCGGCCCTTCTAACTCTGCAAGGAAGAACGCCTGGCCAAACAAGCACGGGTCCCGCGGTCAATACGGACTCGAATTCGGTGGCACCAAACCCGGGCAACGATCCTCCTGAAACAACGGCCCCCACTGCCATGGATGAGGACCGCAAAGCGAGAAGAGAGGTACAAGAGCTCCGAGCCATGTTCCACGCTCGAGAAAACTCTCAAGTCCTCAGAATACGGCAACCATACCCTGCTACATGGAAGGATATTCCATTCCCACCAAGATATAAGCCGTTCAACATCAATCCTTATGATGGCAAGACCTCAGCAAGTCGATACGTCACTTACTTCGAGGTCACCACCGACCATCTGCCCCATGACGATGCCATTCTCACACGATTATTCATCGGGGTATTGGAAGGAGTCGCCTTCGACTGGTATCGCAATCAACTGCATCCACTCCTTCGCCGCCTTCAAGCGTATGTTCTTGGAGAGATTCTATGAAGTAGGGCAGGACATCACCATGTCTACCCTCATGGACGTCGTCCAAGGGAAGAAAGAGCTGACAAGGAACTACATCGAGCGGTTTCGCCAAACCGCAATGAAGTTGCCGTCTGGAAACCCGGATTCCTCCTTGATTGAAATTTGCCAAAAGAGATGCTTCTAACAATCAGTCTCTGGATGGGCGAAAGTCAATTCAAGGATTGGAAGACATTGATCATCAGTGCCACAAGCGCCGAAGAACGATTGAAGAAGGCTCACCAACTGGGATTGTACATCTCGGACGAAAAGAACAAGGGCAAGCGTCCCAACAACGATAATAGGGGTAGCCCCTCCAACAATCGGGACAGCAGGGGAAAGCAGGCTATGGTGGCCGATACATCACAGAAACCTGAGCCAAAGCCAGCAGACAACAATGGCCGCAAATCACTTACTTCTTCGAAGACGGTCACGTCAAGCCCATCTTGGACATGCTCATACAAGGAGACAGAATCCAGCTTCCTCCACTAAGACGGGAACCGCGGCCGGCAGAGATGGAGAACCCAAAGTACTGCCATTATCACCGCTACGTCCACCATGCTACACACGACTGCTACCAGCTAAAATGGTACATCCAAAACCTAATCGATTCGAATGCTCTGGCTATCGATTTTGAAGAGGTAAGTTTGATTCTGAGTGGTATATACAATACCACTTGTGCGATAGATTCTATCGACACATTACATAATTTACTGAAGGTTTGTCAGCAACGAACGGGAGAGTACCGAGATTCTATTAGAAATTTGTATGACAGTATATTGATGCAAGTATTCTTCGATAATCGATTGGAACGATAGGGCAGGGAGTCGTATCAATGAATGATACGTCGGACGAAAATTTGTAACTCGATCGAACATCCGAAACTAACGAAACGATTATGCCTTGAAGCAATAATCGGATCGACGGATAGAAAACTTGAACTTATAAATGAGTCGCACGACTTACGATCTCGATAAACATGTTGGACGATACGAATTATAATCGATCGCATAATCGAACCGTATGACTTGTAAACTCAATAAAATGTTGATCTATATGAAAAAATTAGATTGCGTGAACTGCGACTCGATGATGATGTTGACGGTACAAATTGTAATCGAATCGAACGAATTACGAACTTAGTAAAAAAGTTGGTTGATGCGGTTAAATTGTGTCTTACAGAATGTTGGTTAAGTTGCAACGAAACTCATTTGAGTACGACTGAAACACACAAAACTTATAAAGGCGTGATCGTATAACTCAAGGGTTCGACGTTGGATAATCATAACTCTGTTATGCGATCGAAGTATAGCAGGATGCAACGAATCGAGAAAATGATATGATGCATATAGAAAAATTTATTGTCAAACTTGGATGTATGCGATGCGAGCTAAGTCGACATTGATGCAGATTCAAAGTTGGCTCTTGCGCTATCAAAATTGATATAACCTATCAAAATTTGATACGTAAGGAAACGTAAGCACAATATTAGAACACAAAACGAGGTAGGACTACGATATCAAGATTTTGAAAATAGCAATACGGAAGTGTCGAACTGGTTGATCATAAACTTTATGATTGATCAGGGCGAGACTATAAAGTTATCGATGATTGTTTCAATACGTATAACACCTTGGGTGTCGACCGTAGGTAGAAAGACTCGAACTCAATACGAGTAGATATTTCGTGAATTGCGGAATCATCAAAGGTAGTGCATGAATTACACGGAAGATATTTATGCCTCAGTTGCGTAAGTAAAAAAATGATTATGGACAAATTTGGGTAGTCGTATAGAAATCGTCAGAACATTATTTGGCTCCGAAATAATTAGAATGGTTCATAGTAACTGTCATTCGTTAATGATCCACAATTATCGAGCATAGCTTCGGGGCAGCTGACCCTAGAATACTTGACCGCCAAATTAAATTGAATGTTGCTGACTCGTAAGATGAACCATGCGATGTCGTATATAGAATTGCGTCGGTAACAAATATAATAGGGTGCATATTGATGATAAGTCTAGGCGATTTTGATAATCGTGCTATGAACGAAAGCGAGCGGTAAGAGAATGACTTATGAGTTATGTCGTTAGATTTGGATTCATCTTACAATTGAGCTTTCGTGAATCGAACTTATTTTTGATGTTACGAGACGAACAAATTAGAAATTTGGCTAGTGAATTCCTAATCGATAGGAATCGAACATAAGACGCGTCGTAAAGACCTTTGTGTCGGAACGATTAAAGCCTTAGAGTACTGTCGACTTGAGTTAAACTTTCGAATTGGAAAGACCGTTGCCTTTGAGCATTGTTAAACAATTGTGTCGGAAGGACCATTTCCTTTATGCAACGTTAATTTAAAGTTACGTCGAAAATTTTTAAGCACGATGTCTAGGTAAGTGACCTAGCGGGAACAGCCCTGAATGTTTATGCATTTACAAGGCAACAAAAGAAATTGTATCGAGATGAGTTACATAGCTAGACTTTAAAAATAGTTGGGCAGCAAATTCGAATGTAAGGCGTTACAGAGGATCGTTATGATTGGATGCGCGATGGCTCGGCGCGACGCATAGAATTGATGGTCCATAAGAAAATTACGAAACGAGAAATGCAATTTTAAATCGCGTCGCATGCAGCGACTTTGTTGAATGAATGACGTATGTATCGAATATACAGATGCAAAAATTTTGAGAACAGTCGCTAAAGATAAGTCCGATCAGGAGAACGAGATGGCAAGCATAGGATTAAAATTTACCTTCCGTTTTGTTCCAATTTTTTGCCACTGGGCTTCGCTGAAACACATATTTTTGGGATGCCATGAATAGGTGTACGATCCAAATCAAGTTGTATACTAAATTCAGATTGAGTTGCAGGAAAGACTGAAAGTTAATGAAAGCTTGCACGAGTATTTGAAACAGAACAACGATAGTTGGGCGAGAACGTGAAACGATCTGGAGAAACACTTGAATTGTGTTGTTTCGGTTCGAGGACGAACCTTATTTTGAGTGGTATATTATGTAATGCTCCACTCCTTATGGTACATTATGTCGAGTTGTTGACTCGAAGATTTGCGTTGATCCGATTTAAGTATCGATGTGAATCGATACAAGAATTACGTCGACCTGAAAATGCATCGAGTAGATCGATGTAAAGAGTTAAGTTGACTCGAGTAATACGTCGAGTAAGATCGATGCAAGAGTTAAGTTGGGAAAGCATTGAATCATTTCAAATATTCTAAGAAATCGAATCGATGCAACGCACAAGTCCGATTCGGATGAATACTAATTTTAGTTGGTTTCGTGTGCAGGCTATACGTTTACGCTGAAATATAAGAGGTCAATATTTGTCGTATTTACAATGGGGTCCGCAAAACCAAATCGTCACCTTGCTACAGACTGAAGCATAAGCACGGTAGGCCAAATTGTTTGGATAATTCAAGATATCACGAAGTGCTCGAATGACTAAGTCAGAAGAGTTGGCTGCGCAACAAAGTTATGAAATCGAGCCGCATCGGCTCAGCAAAATGTAGCACCCAGTTTCTAAAATGAGGGTAATTTTGAATATTTGTAAAAGTTTATTATTTAATAATAGGATTTATGATTTATGAGAATTTTTAATTAATTTAATACTATTTATAATTGGTGAATTATAATTTTGATGTGTTAGCTAGTGAACCTAGAACTATTGAGCCTAGAGACTAACCATGACCATGGAGACCTAACCATGTGATTAGAATGGCTAATTACAACTTTTTAGTCTAAGGATATTTTGATCATTTTGTGACTTTTGAATTATTTAGGATTTTAATTAATTGGTGAAATTTAGATTATTTAATAATATTTAAATTAATGTATTGTGATCTTGGTTATTTTTCATATTTTAATATTTTAAGAATTTTTATATTTTAATATTAATTTTTCGGGATTTGTTTAGTCGGGTTTGAGTTTCGTTTCATTCCGGCTTGTGTTAGTGACCCTGGTAGCTTAGACTCTAGACGGAACCCCAAGATTAGTTAGTCATGGCCCATAAACTCCACTAATTAAGTTAGTGAGTTTAGACTAATCCCACTTGTTAGATTGGTTAAGTTAGAGGCTTAAATTTAACCCTTTTGATCCCAAACTTGAACCTAACTTAAAATTAACCAAGAGGACTAGTTGAGGCCTTATTGGGCTTTTCTCCAAGGCCTAAATAGGGTTTAGTGGTAGCCACTATAGGTAGATTAGCCTTCTAATTTGGAGAAGAACACTTTGTGAAGGAAAAGAGGCAAGATGGAATGAAATAAAGTGAAGGAAGGCTAATCTACCTATAGTGGCTACCACTAAACCCTATTTAGGCCTTGGAGAAAAGCCCAATAAGGCCTCAACTAGTCCTCTTGGTTAATTTTAAGTTAGGTTCAAGTTTGGGATCAAAAGGGTTAAATTTAAGCCTCTAACTTAACCAATCTAACAAGTGGGATTAGTCTAAACTCACTAACTTAATTAGTGGAGTTTATGGGCCATGACTAATTAATTTAGAGGGTTGGTTTTACCTATTGGGAATGGAATCCCATTGATACTCTCAAGGATACGGCTCCGACACGAAGATCTTCCAAAAAGGACATACGTGGTTTGGCATATACCACTCAAAAATTAAGTTGTTTACCTCGCATCATACTTGGTATGGACCAACAATCTATTATGACTCACAATTTTGCAGTGATTATGTCGATCATAACCATAACTTTTGATTAATCAAAATCTGACGCAACTCGGCCAATGTTTTTATTTGCCAACAAAAGTTCGGTGTGCAACCGAACTGATTCGTTTCCATCGATTTTGATTTTAGTTCCACCTATTGCACCTTGTGTAAAGATTCATTTCCGACTTCTATTGCACCTCGGGGAACGATTTATTCCCGACATCCAAAGTTAATACTCGAATCCGTTCAATACATTCGATATCAATTTTGATTTTCATTGTAATGCATCATTCACTATTCAGCTTTGTTGTAATTGTTAAAAAACATTCAATGACTCATTATATCGAGGCAACCAATATTTCTCATATCGACTATTGCATTGAAACAACAAACATCTCCACTCCGACTTGTTGCACTTGCAGAAACCAGTATTTCATGGCTCGTTGCACTTGATGCAATAAACATTTTACGACTTTCACAGCAAACATCATATAATTTCCAAAACACATACGACAAATTTAAATGATTTGTATTAGACTTATTGTATGGAACATTCAGTACGGCATCGAGTAGTGTCAAGAGTCATTTTATTATGGTGGATAACTTCTGGAATTGAAACGAAGCAAGCGTCCTGAGAAAATTGAACCTAGAGCTATGATACCAATTTGTCACGCCCTGACCCAGAAAATCGCTCGTCCTCGCATCAATTTATCTGAATCGTTCATCCTCGCTGGGGCGTGATACCGTACGAGTCTGGAGTTGCACTCGTACAAGGCAAGATGACAAGTTCTCAAATGTTTATCTTTAATTTGATCTTAGTAGCAGAAGAAACAGAGTATATGAAATAGTTCTCTTTATTGATAATTGAACTAAGGTTACAAAGGCTTTCAATAGCCTAACTGAATTTTCTAGATTAGCTTACAACACTCAGGTCTCTCTTGCCCACAAAGGATTTTACCATTCCATACATTATGTCTTTTATATCTCGGTCGCATCATCTTGTTGTAAATTCGAATGTCAATGCAGTCGTACGCCTCAATATGCTACGACATTCCATGTCTCAACGTGTTCAAGGGAAGCTCCGTCGCGAGCAGACCATTTTCTGAACCTGCGAGCAAACTAGTCGAAGATTATTACTTTCCTCCTCGCTGTACTAATCAAAGACCCACTTTACTAAATCAACATTAAGTAGTGTATTGAATCATGCAGCATACAAGTTAGTGATCTTTCTATCCTTGCCTTAGGGTGAGTTTCATGGCATATTCGAAAGCAGTAAAACATGTTATCATGGCAAGCATGTTATTTGATTTGTAAGACGACGTGAAGTCTGAGTTTCGAACTCAAGACTATGTTTGGTTGTATGAGTTTGATGCGCACGTTGCATGATCGAATAGACTTGAGATATTGCCCGTACATGGGTGTGATAATTTCCTCGAACGAGTTATATTTTTCGGGGCAGCGGGACCGTTCGGCCTAGGAAGGATGTAAATCATTGTTGGTGCACAACTTTTGAGCATCACTTACAATCTGCTATCGATGTGATAGGCCTCAATTAATGGTAAGTTTAGCATCTTTCGGATACTTGAGGCTTGCAACCTGTATGGGGAGGACGCCGGGTTATCCCATTTGAGAAGAGAAAAGAAAAGAAAAAACAAGAGAAACAAGTTAGTCCATTCCGGCACGGATACACCAATAACACTTTGTGACGGGACCCCAAGATTAGTTAGTCATGGCCCATAAACTCCACTAATTAAGTTAGTGAGTTTAGACTAATCCCACTTGTTAGATTGGTTAAGTTAGAGGCTTAAATTTAACCCTTTTGATCCCAAACTTGAACCTAACTTAAAATTAACCAAGAGGACTAGTTGAGACCTTATTGGGCTTTTCTCCAAGGCCTAAATAGGGTTTAGTGGTAGCCACTATAGGTAGATTAGCCTTCCTTCACTTTATTTCATTCCATCTTGCCTCTTTTCCTTCACAAAGTGTTCTTCTCCAAATTAGAAAGCTTTCCTCTTTGATTTGATCTCCAA
>JANAVB010013741.1:7500-19540 GCA_029216955.1 Iris pallida | reverse complement strand
ACCCTGTTATTACGTTTGAAAAGAAGCTATTACAACGGTTCATATATAAACGTAACAGAATTTTAAACACCACATAATATGACAGTTTTGACAAATTTTTTGCCTAATATAATGATTTATAGCGCTAAGCATTATATATTGTTCACACATATATGACATTGTTACATGTAATTCGTTATAAAAAGTGGTAAAAAATTAGAATTCCGCTCTAACGTCGCCGCGCTTAAACCGACCCCTGAATCAAAATACTTGTTCTTTCTCTCTCTCTCTTACATTTCTTCTCATCTCCCAAACCTAAAAACTACTCTCCTCTCCCTCATCTCCCCCTGCTCATTCCCTGAGAGAGAATCACAAACCCTAACTCGCCATAACCCGAACCCAAATTTTCCCCAAACACTAGTCTTAAGGAAGAAAAACCCTAACCCCCCACCTTCTCCGTTCGTTCCCGACCATGTCCGACCTTCGTTCATCGTCAACCTTCTCCGTTCGTATCCGACCATCTCCTACTCCTCAGTTCGTTCTCCGACCTCCTTTGTTCATCTCCAACCATCTTCGTTCATATTCGAACATCTCCATTAGGTGAGGTAGATATTAAGTTGCCTTCTTGGTGTAGTGCCCCATCCGCAAAGTCAATCGGAGGAATCTAAACGCCGATGGCGTTCAGACATAGCCTTGCAACGGCTGCTCGAAGACTTGCTCGATCGAGGCGACTCCTCGCATAGGTGGGATAGTTTTGGTGAATTTGCCTCATCTTTGCATTCACATAATACTCACATATTTTAAACTTGCACAAGTTAGGCTTGATAATAAAATAGACGCATCCACATAGCTAAGGGAATAATCTCGATGGCCGGAATATGATAGAACATGGAAAAAGATCCCACGGTATGCTTAGAAGTCGGCTCAGCGTGCTTTCAAATGAAACTCGGCTTGGGAGAAGGATGTTGGGCTAAGTTGCTAAGTTACAATAACGCTTGATTAGCCTAAGTCATAGGCGTCGTCCGCGTGAATGCTTGATAAAGCATGCAAGGTCCCGTCGTCCAAGGCTTGGCATAGCCTTCGTATTCCCATGGTTTAAGTCGTATTGCACGGCTTATGGCTTAAGTCTAGGCACCCAAGAACTTGGTCGTTCAAGTCAAACGCGTGCAAGACACGTTCCCTCGATATGAAGCTTGGCGTAGCCTTTGCTTGTCAAGTTATTGCCCGAATAAGTTAGACAAGAGTTGTGCTGGGCTATCAAAGTCATAGCAAGCACTATCTTATGTTTCCTGCAGTTGCCAAGTCACATAGTCCCCGAGAACGAAGCTCGTCATATAAGTATATGACTTGAGCGATAGCGTCGCCTAGAGAACAAGGTATGTCCAAGGCACGAGCCACGGATGATTTAGTAAAAAATATGCCGATAAAGGAAGTCCACGCGACTGGTTGTCGTCGAGATCGGTCCCGCTACTTGGGAGTCTCGCTAAGTTCGATAAGAAAGCACACGAGATTGGTCCCGCTACTTGGGAGTCTCGCTAAGCCGATAAGGAAGCACACAGATCGATCCTGCTACTTGGGAGTCTCGGTTAGGAATCACGCGAGATCGGTCCCACTACTTGGGAGTCTCGATAAGGAATCACGCGAGATCGGTCCTGCTACTTGGAGTCTCGATAGAAAGATGGAAAGCATGGTCATGTTAGAAAAGGATCGAGTTGAGTCTTACATGATCATTTGACAACTTGTGCGTAAGGGCAAAATTCCTTGAGCGAACCCGGGGCGTCGGGTTCGTCGGCCTAGGAGGAATGGCAGATATTGTATGGCCTTCATCGATGGTATGACTCGATTGAAGTGAACCATTACAATATAGTCTGCAGGTCATTCGGTGGGAGCTCGTACCTCACCACGCGAATGGTCACCGTATGCAAAAGATCTAGGATAGCTTGATATTGCTAGTGACCACTCATATAGATGTGTCAGCAAGAGCGGCTATCCGCGAGTATGCCTTTGGATTGTTCGAGTACCAGCAGGTTATGAGTTGGGTTATCAAGTTACGCTTATCGCAAGCGCTAACCTTGAATCAGCACGAGTTAGGGTGTGCACTGTTGCAGCACCATTCTGGAGCCTAAGGGTTGGCCATAGCAAGGACACATGCTTCAACATGAATGTGGCATCATCTCGAGTCAAGTCAGGAAGGGCCGTAAGGCAAGTTGATTAAGTCAGGTTGATACTTGGGAGGCATGGCCTCGATTTTAAGGCACGAGCAAGTGTATTGGCACGACCAGCACAAGTCATCCCCGTAATGTCATTGGCACTAGAATGTCTAGGTACATGAAAGAAGTGAAGGTCTTGACACGGCCGAGTTGTATAAGTTCTACTCGGCGAGGCACTGCCTCGAATACACTGAAGTCACGGATAAAGGATAACACGACCCTATCGTTACGTTGTCAAGTATAGGTCAAGACGTCTTGTTCCTAAAATTGATCCTAAGGCAAGACCAGAAAGACAATCGAAAAGGATTTAAGCTCACAAAGTAAATGAACGTGTCGGTTTTATATGGGTGGACGAGGAGCTCACTCCAATAGTACAGTTGAGTATTGACACCCACATAGTTTTCATGTGCAGGCACAGGTAGACTCGTAGCGCGGAGCTCGCTTGGATGCGTCGAGGCATTGAGTTCTTTAGCGATTCGAAGTGTGCGGACGCGTGGAGTTAAGACTTATACGGGACATAGTGTATGGACATTGCCTTCCGAAGCTTCCGCTAGCTCAAGCATTGTATCGAGAGATGAGAGAGAACAGAGTGACTTGTAAAATGAGAGAAAAGTGAGCTTGAAAGACATATAATCTGGGGCTTGTGCCCCATTGTAATCTCATTGTTCAATATCAATAAAGAGCTCTTTTGAATAACTTGTGTGTTGCTTCTAAATTTTTGCTGCATGTCTCAATATTTCTGCTTGAGACTTCTGTGCGACTACCCCAACGCAGCCGCTGTAATCGGCCGTTATAAAACTGTCTTGCACGAGCGCAATCTAGGTCATGCGGCATCACATCTTAGCAAGGACGATCGCTCCGTCCCGCAAAGTCAATCGGAGGAATCAAAATGCCGACGGCGTTCGGACATAGCCTTGCAACGACTGCTCGAAGACTCGCTCGGTCGAGACGACTCCTCGTACAGGTGGGATAGTTTTGGTGAACATGGCTCATCTTATCCTTCACATAATAACTCGCATATTTTCAACTTGTACAAGTTAGGCTTGATAATAAAATAGACGCATCCACATAGCTAAGGGAATAATCATGATATGTCGGAATGTGATAGAACATGGAAAAATATCCCATGGTATGCTTAGAAGTCGGCTCAGCGTGCTTTCAGATGACACTCGGTCCTTCGTCCCATGGCTTGGGAGAAGGATGTTGGGCTAAGTTGCTAAGCTGCCACAACGCTCGATTTAGCCTAAGTCATAGGTGTCGCTCGCGTGAATGCTTGATAAAGCATGCACGGTCCCGTAGTCTAAGGCTTGGCATAGCCTTCGCATGTCCCGTGGTTTAAGTCGTATTGCACGGCTTATGGCTTAAGTCTAGGCACCCAAGAACTTGGTCGTTCAAGTCGAACGCGTGCATGGCACGTTCCCTCGATGTAAATCTTGGCGTAGCCTTTGCTCGTCAAGTCACTGCCCGAATAAGTTAAACAAGAGTTGTGCTGGGCTATCAAAGTCATAGCAAGCACTGTTCCCTGTTTCCTGCGGTTGCCAAGTCACATAGTCCCTCAAAAATAAAGCTCGTCATATAAAGTATGTGACTTGAGCGATAGCGTCGCCTAGAGAACAAGGTCTGTCCAAGGTACGAGCTACGGTTGATTTAGTAAAAAACATGCCACGGACAAATGAAGTCTATGCACTGGTTGTCACCGAGATCGGTCCTGCTACTTGGTAGTCTCGCTAAGTCTCGATAAGCAAGCACATGAGATCGGTCCTGCTACTTGGGAGTCTCGCTAAGTCTCGATAAAGAAGCACACGAGATCGTCCCGCTACTTGGGAGTCTCGATAAGGAATCACGCGAGATCGGTCCCGCTACTTGGGAGTCTCGATAAGGAATCACACGAGATCGGTCATGCTACTTGGGAGTCTCGATAGAAAGATGGAAAGCATGGTCATGATTAGAAAAGGACATGATAGATCGAGTTGAGTCTTGTATGGTCATTGGACAACTTACGCACAAGGGTAAAATTCCTCGAGCGATCCTGGGACACCGGGTTCGTATTGGCCTACGAGGAATTGCAGATATTGTACGGCCTTCATCGACGGTACGACTCGATTGAAGTGAACCATTCTAATATAGGCTACGGGTCATTCGGTGGGAGCTCGTACCTCGCCACGCGTATGCAAAAGATCCAGGATAGCTTGACATTGCTAGTGACCACTCATATAGATGTGTTGGCAAGAGCAGCTATCCACGAGTATGCCTTTAGATTGCGTCGAGTACTAGCAGGTTATGAGTTGGGTTATCAAGTTACGCTTATCGCAAGCGCTAACCTTGAATCAGCACGAGTTAGTATGTGCACGGTTGCAGCACCATTCTGGAGCCTAAGAGTTGGCTAAAGCAAGGACACGTGCTTCGGCATGAATGTGGTGTCATCTCGAGCAACTTAGGAAGGGCCGTAAGGCAAGTTGATTAAGTCTGGTTGATACTTGGGAGGCACGACCTCGATTTTAAGGCACGAGCAAGTGTATTGGCATGACCAGCACAAGTCGTCTCCCATAACGTCATTGGCATGAGAATGGTCTAGAGGCACTAAAAGAAGTGAAGGTCTTGGCATGGCTAAGTTGCATAAGTTCTACTCGGCGAGGCACTATCTCGAATACATTAAAGTCACGGATAGAGGATAGCACGACCCTGTCATTGCGTTGCCAAGTATAGGCCAAGACGTCTTGTTCCTAAAATTGATCCTAAGGCAAGACTAGAAAGACAATCGAAAAGGATTTAAGCGGCACAAAGTAAATGAACGTGTCGATTTTGTATGGGTGGGCGAGAAGCTCACTCCACCAGTACAGTTGAGTAGTGACACCCACACAGTTTTTATGTGCAGGCACAGGTAGAAGCTCGTGGCGCGGAGCTCGCTTGGATGCATCGAGGCACGGAGTTCCTTGGCGATTCGAAGTGTGTGGCCGCATGGAGTCAAGACTTATACGAGACATAATGTATGGACATTGCCTTCCGAAGCTTCCACTGGCTCAAGTATTGTATCGAGAAGAGAGAGAGAGAGAGAGAGAGAGAGAGCAAGTGACTTATAAAATGAGAGAAAAATGTGCTTGAGAGACTTGTAATCATGGCCATGCGCCCCATTGTAATCTTATTGTTCAATATCAATAAAGAGCACTTTTGAATAACTTGTGTTTTGCTTCTAAATTCTGCTGTATATTCAATGTTTTGCTTGGACTTCTGTGCAACAACCCCGTCGCAGCCGCTGTAATCGGCCGTTATGAAACCGCCTTGCACGAGCGCAATCTAGGCTCGTACGACATCACGCTTAGCGAGGATGATCGCTCCTACGGGAGCGGGCGTGACACTTGGCTTGTTCTTGGTGATGGCTGGATGGTGCTTTTTTCTTCTTGCTTTCCTCATTTGGTCGTAAGTAGCGTCCGAGGATCTGGAGGAGCTGAGGCTGCAGATGGGAGGCGGTTAGGGTATCAAGTCGGTAGTCACGATTTCCAATCCGAGCTAGGGAGAGGGTACGCCATGGTGGAGGAAGCCTGCCTCCGTGACCTCAGCTTCGGCATCCATTCCTACATCTTGAAGTTTGGCTCCGATGGTGCCAGTTTAGTCTACCTCTATGAATAGCGCCATAGCCTGTTCGACAAAATGTCGAAATAAAAAACCGAAGAAATAAATTGGTAAGTTGTCTTTAGTAGAAAAGCTACAATTGTTTCCAATTTTAATTTTATATTGTCTAGATGTGCCTTCTGAGATTCTCTATTTATCCTTCATGTCGATATCCTTCTTGTTAGCTCGCCTTTATATATCTAATTGTTATATTGGGAGCAGTTTATTGGTATTCAGGTTGTTTGTGGTACACATAAGAGGTTGGATCCTCCTTGTAATGTTATAGGCTATATCGATATCGTATGTAAAACTGACATAATATCGTAAACTCTTGTGTGTAGCCAAATTCCAGGCCATAAAGAGAGAGGCCGAAAGACTGGCTTTCTATTCTAAGGGAAATAACATAGTTACATTTCATTAACACATTTAAGCAACCAAAACTATCATTCAATTCTATACAAACTCAGGCAATGTTTAGTAGTATTCCAGTTCCTCAATAAAACTTCAATAATTGTCTCGCAGAGCCTTGGTTTGAAAACTCTCA
Source organism: Iris pallida (assembly GCA_029216955.1). NCBI lineage: Eukaryota > Viridiplantae > Streptophyta > Magnoliopsida > Asparagales > Iridaceae > Iris > Iris pallida. The sequence continues at coordinate 13,198 of JANAVB010013741.1, read as the reverse complement.
TGATAGTCTTAGTAACTTACTTTCATAGACTAAGCTATTTTTTTTGGCAGTCTGCACTTATTCTGAACTGACGGAGTCATGCGCCCACCAACCAATTTGGGGAGGGATTAGTAGACTAATCAATGCTGTGGGCATAAAGGAAAATCTTGAGTTTTTGTTTGTGTACACATTTTATTTACTCCTTTGATTTTGTATACGTACTTGCATATGTAAAGTACTGGAAACTAATTTGCTAATAATCTATAGTTGTTTGTTATTAGTTGCTTTAAGTGGTATCTATCAGATGTCTTTTTGCCCTTTTATACAGTTTTTTGCTAGTGAACATTGTGTAATAAATAGTAAAGATGGGTTGGTTGTCAAAAATGGCGATGATCATCCTGTGATATCTTGTTATTGTTGCATTTTACGACACTTAGGATTAGTAACCGCAAAGTATCTTATTGTCGTAATTCTAAAAAATTAGGATCTTACTCTAGATTCTACTTAAAGGAAACATAATAGGAAAGATGTTAAAGCTGATTATATATATATATATATATAATATATTATATATATATATATAATTATATACTCTTCAACTATATATTTTGCTTCTACTTTACTTAATCATGTATAATTATTTATGAAACTATTTTAAGTTTATAAATATGAAATATATATTTTTTTTGGAACCAGGTAAATATTTCTGAAATCGCTCCCACTGGGATTCGAACTCCTGATCACTCGGATCGCATGCATCTCTCTTAACCACTAGGCTAGAGGTCATTTGCAAATATATATATATATATATATAATATATATTATATATATATATATATATATATAATATATATATAAATATATATATATATATATATATATATATATATATATATATATATATATATATATACTCTTCAACTATATATTTTGCTTCTACTTTACTTAATCATGTATAATTATTTATGAAACTATTTTAAGTTTATAAATATGAAAATTGCAGTGTCCCAGCTGACATAAAGTTCTGCAACCAAAGGAAACAACCACCTTTTTCCATTTAGATACAATTTTTTTAAAAAAAAAGATGAGTATACTAAAATTATGAATAAGATACTAAGGACTTAAGTTTTAACCCTATCGTAGCTTCTTTTTTTTTTTTACCATGGTTGGAATGATTTTGTGTTTTCAAATGCAATGCAGGTATGCACAAATACGTACCCTTATTATGGCTCGCTTCAGAAGGATGCCCCATCATGGTGCAAAGCGCCATTTATCATAGTTGGAAGAGACCTTAAGGTTTGCCACATTTTTAATTTCCTAATTGAAACTGTAATAATGACATCCTTTTGCTTTTGCTTTGATAGTGGAATAACTAGTTAAGCTCTATGAAATTTCAATTCACAAATGCACACTGTGTGCGTTCAGTTTTTCGTGATAATCATTGATTCCATTTCTATAATTCATGCATTCTAATGCTGATTAGAAATTGGAAGTTGAAAGTAGATTGCATATGCATGTATATGATTGTTTTATTCCTGCATATGCATATATATGATTATTTCATTTCTTCAAAGCTTAGAAAGATGCATCATGCTACGACGGCTAATTGCTTTCTAATTTTTCATGCGTTCTTTGTCTTTTTTCCACTTATTTAATTATGATATCTACTGAAATAGGAGGATATTACATTAATCTCTTCTCAGTTTATGCCTTTCTGGACCCAGAGCTGTATTGGAACCAAATATCAACCAATTAAGCTGGCAATATTAGACATACTTCAATTATGCTTACATTTATGTTTAGCAGCTCAATTTCTTCTATCCTCACAACAATTATGCTTACATCTATGACATATATTTATAATTTTGGCTAATCATCAACTTAGTCGTATTTGTAGGTATCTGTTTTCAGTTTTTATTTTAATTTTTGTTAGTACTTCAAGTTTGAATTCCAAGTACCGATTTCACATGTAACCTTGAAATCATAATGTCATGAAATAAGAAGTGGCATATTTTACACAGGAACATAGGGTTAAGTTTTAAGTCAACAGATGGCCGAAAAAACATCTAAATACTTAACTGATGTTAGTGGACTCCAAATCTAGAGGGCCTTTGATTTGGAAAGAAGAATACTTAAGTTCATTGGTCCACAGGTTGGTAACTGAAATTGTCTATTGACTAGTTTATGGAATGTGTGATGGATAATCTTGAGTCGTTTGTACAGGGTCAGTAAACAATGCTGGTATATACTTAAGTTCATTGATCCTTCAGTTTTTTCCTAATGTTGTATAGCTTGTATATACTTTACTGTTGTAGCTTGTTTTTTGTATCAGGGACGACATACAATTCTAGTAAAATACTTGTGGTTGGTAGGGGCTTAGTTATTGTTCTAAAATTAATTCATCAAATGCCACCACCTCTTCATTCACCTGAGTCATCGCTAGAATATGTTATGGATGACACATGGATGCAGGTGACATCCCGTAGAGCTTCTATATGTATCTTGCTCTTTTTGGCAAAATTTTTCTTTCATCTTCACCTTCCAGTCTTCTAATATGTGATAATATCATGAATTTTGTTAATGAACAGGAAAGTTTAGAGCACTTTTTGTGTCCAAATATCAATGTGATGTAGATGTTTGGATCTGAGCTTCATGATGTTTGAATTTATTGCTAAGATATTGGTCCTTGCTACTTATCTGCATGAAGAAAGGATGGATTGAATATTTACTAGCTTAATTAAAGGCCTCATTGCACTGATGTCATTGACATTGAGTGATGTTTGCTGGGAAGGTTCTCCACGTGGTTTTGGCATTCGTGTAAGTCAATCAGCACACGGTGTGATTGTTTGGTCGATGATCCTCTCACTCGCCATATTGTAATGATTTCCATTAACAGAGAGGAAGGAGGCGAGTTCTCCTTATGGCCATTGGTTTTACATATAAAAGGTGGGTATTACATTATTGTACCTTCGGTTGAGCCCCAACATTTTATAGCGTACGAGAGAATGTGTAATAGGTCTGATTGCGGAAACTCGATTGGGGATGATGACAGTCCCTCTTCTCTTCAGCTCAAGCTTCCAAGCATCACAAGATATGGTAAGTTTTTATTTTCATGAATGGTTTAGCTTATAACATTTCTAGTAGGTTTACATGCGTGCGCGCGCACACACACACACACACACATATTGATGAAATATTTGAATTTACCTTAGTAAAGTATCACATATCTTGTTGTCCTGTCAACTTTTGCTTGAAGCATTTTCTTGATATTGTTGGTTAGGTCAAGTTCTCACTTGAAGCAGCAGAATGAACTCAAAATAATGCCTCTTTGAGTATATGATACTTCAATTGGTAATTTCTATTCAACTTCAAGCCAATAAGAGAGCGATATAAGAAATTTGTTTGGCTTATGTTTAGTGTGCTCTACTCCTGATCAGTTTCTTTTAAAATTTGAGATGCATAATAAACGTACTTAATAATGATACGTGATGCAAGAATCTGGGCAGGATTGTATATTTTTAGGTACTTTGATGGTAAAACATATGAATGGGTTGGTATAAGCCGTCAACCAAATATCATTGGTAAGGTATGTTCTATTTCAACATTTTCCATTCGGGGCCATCTTGTTGCTCTATAATTTGGTTGTTATCCAGTTTAGTGCACGATACTACTTCTATAACCTAACATCCCTTGTTGAGGGAGGTAACACTAGTTCAGATTTTCTTTCTTTTTGGTTCTTGTTACTGGACACTGAACAAGGAAATGGGTAGAGGTAAAGTATGAACCCTCACAAATGATTAGCAGGTTCGTACTGTATCAATTTTATTTTACCATTTAATTGATATCTTAGTTAAACTTCATCATTAATAGATTTTTTGTGTTACATGTGCTTATATTTGATCTTTTTCTATAAAGTTGGGATAATTCTGGAGTTGAATATATTGAAAAACTTATCAAGGAGTTATTAGAGGTGAGTCTGCTTCTATTCTTGTAATGGAGTTTCCCATGGATTTTTTTTCCTACTTTTTTCTTCATGCTTACTAGGTTGTGTTGGAAGAAAGTAACATTGGATTGCTTTTTTATGGATGTCCTTTTCTGTTATTGATTTTTGATAGAGAGAAAATTATATAGAACCGGCAAGACTTCATGTAATGCCTCATATAGAAGCTTGTCTATGTCACATATACATACTGCATTTGTTAGGGGATTTCCTCCCGTCCCTTCGTGACTTAATCATTTCTCTTACTGAGATTTTGATATGTGCTATCTATTTTAAAAGAGACGATGATGATTCTTGGAGATTGCTAATTTCAAGTTGTACTTATTTATTGCGTTTTTGGCTTTCTTTTTCCTCTCTTCCGATGGCATGGTGGCTTAGCTGCAGCCAGTTTGGTAAGATGTACGTGATTTAAAAATCCACGTTCTGATGGAATCTCTATTTATTTCATTCTTTTTTTTTCCAAAAATATCTATAAAAATGGGATAATGACAACAATGAGAATTCTCATTGAGTGAATCTCTACCATCCTGTGATGGCGAGACATTTTTCTGGAGACATTTGTCGATATGAGCCTCTTATCTATATTCTTTATTTTGGCTTGTGCTTTGGTGTATTTTGTAAGTGACGAGTTGTATCAAGATGTCAGTATTCTGAGCCTCTTATCAGTATTCTTTTGGCTTGTGCTTTGGTGTTTGTGTCAAGTTGTGTCAAGAATACGTAGGTACTTGTTGGTTTCATAAGGGAACTGATTATGTGTTGTTTGTCGGAAACTCTTTAGGTTTCTTTTGTAGTATCATTTAATTTGAATGGTTCTCCTTTAATTGCTACCTTCTGATTAGAGACCTGTAGGAAGAAATAAAGGGTATCAGTGGGTATCAGGAATACCTATGGTATCAAGAATTTCTTTTGTATTATTTATTATTGTATGCTTTCCATCTTTCCATCTTTTATACTGTTTGATATCAAAGATTTTTATCTTTCATACTGTCTGATTAGAGACCTGAGGAAGAAATAAGGCTGAAATTTCTTATTTATTACTGTATGCTTTTCATCTTTCATACTGTTTGATATCAAAGATTGTCCTTATGGTTTGGAAATATCATCATAATATCTCTTTATTCATTTATTCGTTCTTTATTTGTAGGTACGTACAATGTTGACTTTTCAAGGGATATACAATGTTGGCTTTTGAAGAGATGTCACAATTTGGTGTTGGTGAATGATGTTTCAATATTTTGAGTCCGACTGCCCTAAAAGGGAAAGATGTATATATTTTTGGATTTTTAAATTTAATGGTGATATGTTGGTGAAATAAAAGTTGAAAAAAGATTGATATATTTTGAAATTTAATTAAGATGATATGATATTTGGATATTTTTAATGAAATGTTTCAAATGGTAGTTAAATTTCATATTTCTGTTGTCTCATAAAATTACTAAGCTTTTTATAACGCATTGAATTATGAGCATTGACATGTGATATATATATGTGTGTGATTGACAAGAATAGAACATTATAAAGTGTTATGTATAAGTTATTTTTATAACGTTTCATGAAAGCTTTCTGAATAGTTTCGAACCAGATCATTTTAGTAAGTGTTATGTATATATAACCTATTATTGTCGTTTTCAAATTTAGTGTTATATATAATTGACTTAATTATATCATTTTTAATAATAAAAAATGTCATATAAGTGTAAGTCATATATAACAATTTTT
>JANAVB010013741.1:0-5000 GCA_029216955.1 Iris pallida | reverse complement strand
AGGATTTCATGAGGTGGTGAAAGTTGTCGTCTTCGTAAGGCAATCTGCAACTCTGGAAAAGAGCTCTCCAGACCTTGACCGGTAGGTCCCCCTGACTGAGGATGTGGTTGGCTGTTTTCGATTGACGATCGGAGCAGCATGTGTACGCCGAGGCCAGGTTGAACCCGATAGTGTTGAGATTGTCGTCAGTGGGGAGGATATTGCATAGGGATCTCCAGATTAGGAAAGACCACTTCTTGGGGAAGCACTTCTGCCAGAATGAGGCAATGGTAGGGGATGGTGCCGCGTTACCCAGTATAACGCTTCTGGCAGACTTAACCGAGAATGTGCCGGTACCATCGGGTGACCACATGAGCTTGTCTGCATCCGGTCCGATCCTCAAACCGCTACGATGAATGTAATCGGCCGTTTCGGGCCCAGCCTAATACCTGACTTTGGTCCAATTCCAGGTGTTATTAGGAGGGTCCCATAGGTCCTTGATTGTGCTGCTTCTAGGAGCCGTCGTAGTGTCGGAAAGTAAGAAATCGTCTACCCAGTGCTCCAGGAATGGCGATGCCTCCCCCTCGCCCACCTTAAGTCGAATTGCTGGTTCGACGAATGACCGCCCGAGAAGGATGCAACGCCAAGCTGCGGATAAATCTGCTGTTAGCGATGGCCGTGGTCGGATAGATATGCTTGAAGTATCTGGCCTTCATTAACCTGGACCATAAGTTCTTTCTAGTGCGCAGCGTCCACCACAATTTCATTGAGAAAGCGTTAGCAATGTGGGAAAGTTTGGTAAAACCCAAACCCCCCACCTCGGTGGGGCAAGCCATGGTGTCCCAGCTGGCCCAATGGTGCTTTTCATGGCAGCCGTTGTATCCTCAGAGAAAATTGCTAAAGATGCTCTCGATGTAGGATAGGACTTTCTTGGGGGGAAGCACGCTGCCAGGGTGTAGATGGGGATGTAAGTGAGAATGTGCTTGATGAGGATAATCTTGCCTCCTGGGGATAGAGTGGCGTTGTGCCAGCCTTCGAGCTTCTTTCTGATGCGATTGGTCAGGTTCTCGAAGATCCCGGCATTGGATTTCCCATACAGGAGGCGGCACCCGAGGTAAATGAATGGAGGGTGCCTGATGGGGATTGATGTGGTGGTTGATATGCTTTTCGCTTGCTCACTCTTGATATTGTGGTGGGCGTAGATAACACTTTTATCCGGGCTGATCTTCTGTCCTGAGCACCTTTCATATTTTTGGAGCGTATTGTGGACGACTTCCACCGACCCTGCGTCTCCTGATGAGAAATAAGGATGTCGTCAGCGAAGGCCGGTGGGTGATGATCAGGCATCCACTCTCCGTATGGTAATGCTGGAAGTTGGGGGTGCTCGCCATTTTATTAAGGTTTCTGCTTAACGCATCTGTCGTGATGATGAAGATGGTGGATGAAAGTAGATCCCCTTGCCTGACCCCACGGAAGGATTTAAAGAACCCGTCCGGTTGGCCATTAATAACCGTAGAGAATCATGAGTTGCTGATCGATCTCCACACCACGTTGGTCCAGGTTTCGGAGAAGCCGAAGGCTCTGAAGATCCAGATCCTAAATTGCCAATCCAGTCTGTCGTAGACTTTCTCCATGTCCAATTTGATGGCAATGTTGTCCCCTCTTGCTGGGAACTTCATGTAGGTGACTAATTCTTGAGCCAGCATGATATTATCTTGGATATTTCTCCCCTTAACAAAGCCACTCTGCTACTCCGAGATGATCTTGGAGAGAAGGCCTGCCATGCAGGAGGCGATGATCTTGGATATGATCTTGTTGTTAAAGGTATAGAGACTGATCGGGCGGAAGTCGCAGAATGTCTCTGGGTTGTCTTTCTTTGGGATGAGGATGAGGTTGGTGCTCGAGATAGCTCTGGGATAGGTAGCTCCCTGAAGGAAGGCGGAGGCCGCATTGTGGATGTCAACCTTGATGATATCCCAGCAAGTACGAAAAAAACCCTCAAAAATTTGTCTGGTCCTGAGGCACTATGCTCGTCGAGGGCCCAGACTTCTTCTTTCACTTCTTCCTTCAATGGGGGCAGTTTAAGCCATAAATTGTCAGTGTCGCTGATGAGGAGGGGAACCCTGTCCAGGAAGATGTTGTCTTTTAGAACCGTCTCCTTGGAAAAAAGTCTGGAGTAGAACTTCGTGGCCTCCTCATGTATACCCTTTTGGTCGATGATGTTGGTTCCGTCTTCTTCGACAATCTGGTGGAGAGTGAGTTTTTGTCTATGCCCGTTAACGCAGGCGTGGAAGAAGCTCAAGTTGTTGTCCCCCTCGCTGTCCTATTTGATCCTCGCTTTCTGCTTCTAAAAATCGGTCTCGATCTTCAGCTTGAATTTGAGGATGGCTTTGGTAAGGTTCAGCGCCTTCCTGGTATCAGGCGAACAGTCGGTCATGTATCTAGCTTCAGCACGAGTCACGTCGTCCTCCGCCTCGCGAATAGCTTAGAAGATATCGCCATAAGCTTGCTTGCTCCAAACAGTCAGGGCTTTTCTCATGGCCTGGAGCTTTTTGGCCACACGATAAAGGGGATCAATGTTGTCTGTACTGTTCCACGCTTCCATGATGACCCCTAAGTATTGGGGGTGGTCGCTCCAGAAGTCCAGGAATCGGAAGCTCTTTCTGGAATGGTTGGACGTGCTAGTAATTTCAACCAGCAGGGGGGCATGGTCGGATTCGGTGGCGTTAAGGTGAGAAAGCTTGGAGGTAGTCCCTGAATCAAGCCAGTTGGCGTTCGCTAATGCCCTATCGAGGTGGAAGAATTGCCGCCGGTCACCATCCTGCATGTTGCACCAGGTGAATGCGTTGCCGGTGAACATGAGGGAGGTGAGGTGAGAATTAAAGATGAAGTTGTTGAAGTCTTGCATGGCGGAGAGAAGGGGAGGGCGACCTCCAATTTTCTCTTCTCTGCAAGTGATGGCGTTGAAGTCGCCGATGCAAAGCCATGGTTGGTTGCTGTTGTGGTGGTTGGTGGCCAGGAGGTCGTTCCATAGGTTTCTGTGTTCCGTAATGTCACAACTGCCGTGAACCGCAGAGAGGATGGCGCGATTGGGGATCAACGGGTGTTCCATCCAGCACGACAGGGCCTGACTGGAGTCTTGGATGACGATAATTTTGACGACTCTGGAACAGAGAATCCAAATGTCGTGTCTTCCTGCAATGGCTGAGTGAAAGCCTAACTGCAGTTGGATGGATTTGAGCCTCTTGTGAGAGATTTTGGGTTCGATGATGATCAAGATGTCGATCTTGTGAGTTTTCTTAAGGATGGTGATTCTCCTCATCGTAGGTTTGTTCGCCAGACCGCGTACATTCCAGGAGATAATGTTCAGCATTAATAGAGCTTTGGGGGGGGGGGGGGGTTGGTTGGACCGCTTTACAGCGGACCTGGTGTACATAGACGGAGATTTGGCGGTCCCTTTCTTTTTCGATTTCCTGTTGGTGATGGGCGGTCTCCCCGTCTTCTTAGGGGATGAGTCCTCAGGGTATTGTGGGGGTACTATCATTTCTCCTACAGAATCGAGGTCAGGATGCTCCAGCGGGAATAGGAGGGAGTCGTCGGAGATGCCTATATGGTCCCCTTCTGCTTGGAGAGGGAATCCAGCGGCGAGGACCTGAAGATCTCTATGTGCTTGCTCTGGCCCTAGGATGGCCAGAGTGTCAACTGTGAAGTTGCCGAGCGGAGTGTACAGGTCGGAGGCTATCGGAGTTGCTAGAAAGGACTTTTCTGCGATCTCAGGGAGATGATCGCTAAGGTCCTCAAAGACCATTCTGGGAGCTTGGTCGAAGTCAGCATGACAGATAGAATCCTGGGGGGAGCCGATTGCTTCAGACATGAGGGCACTGAATTGATTGGACAGGAAAAGGTTAGGTGGATGGTAGGAGATCACTGCTTTTTCAGCTGAGCTGCTTCTGGTGGATTTGTCTTCGCTGGAGTTGAATCTGGTATGAGAGTTCGGAAGAGGAAGCAGGGGTGATTGGGCACATTTATTATGCTGGTTCCCTTCGGGACTCCTTGGTTTCTTCCTTAGCTCCGGATGGAGATGGAGGCAGTGATTCGATTGGTGACCGCGTAAATGACAGTGAGTGCAGAAGATTATGTGGTTGTCGTAGATGACTTGCTGAGTGTGGGTTTGGTTTCCAAGTTCAATGAGGATATTGTTGGGGGGATCTGAGGTGAGGTCGAATTCCACACATATCTTCGCGTAGTGAGCTTTGGTCAGGTTGCTGGGTTCGGCTGCGGTTGCCACGTTGGTCCCGAAGGAGTTGGCTATATGCTTAAGAGCCGCCGAAATGAAGCAAATGAGAGAGAGATTGGGTAGGGTGACTCAGGCGGCAACCGTCGCTGAGTCTTTCTTGGTGTTAAAGTGCGAAGACCACTTGATAATCTTCATCTGATGGGATTCAACCCTCCCGGTGCCTTTTGACCAGACTGTCCTGTGGTCTAGGTCGGAAGATAGGTGTAAAAGAATATGCCTCGGGTCGAGGGGGCTATCCTGTACTCCGCCGATAGCCGCCAACTGGCTATAACCTCTGCCACCCTGGCAAGCTTGGGACAGTCGACTGTGAATTTGAGGACGAAGGAGTAGGGGAAAGAGGAGGCCAGAGAAGAGAGTTCCTGGTGAACGGCACTGTCGGCATAGGAGATGCATGCGGGTATTCAACTTCGGAGAGAGGAACGTCCGGGAACAGGAGTCCCGGCTTGGGTGCCCTGTCGGGACGAAGGATGTCGGCAAAGGAAGTGGTCGGGCGATGAGAAGTGCCATGGCGCGGAAAGGGCCCGAAGGGGGGTGGAACCAGATGACACAAAACCCGGGAGAGGGAGACCCGCTTCCAGAGTGGGGGGGGCAGGCCCTGAGGGATCTTAGGATGCGCACTCGCGGGACCCGGGGGGGCGTGAGGGGGATGGGTAGTACGCAATCGTTTGGCCAGTGCTTTGTGCTGCGCTGGACTGCGCTGGCGCAAGCCAGCCTTGCGCAAGCC
>JANAVB010013740.1:0-64114 GCA_029216955.1 Iris pallida | reverse complement strand
CGTTGAGACTTAGTTATATTTCAGGACTTGTATTTATTGTGCTGGACATCTACTTTGTGTGTGTGATAACTCTATTTATATTTCAGTTCTTCCTTTTATCTGATTCCATATCGTGCTCTATCTTTCCTAGACTTGTGATTGAGATATAGAGTTGAGATGTTATATTATACCTTCGTGCGGAGATGATATGTTTATATCATGTTAGATGTTAGATGTATAGATGAACTAACATCGTTCTACCGCCGACACTGCGGCGTAGGCTGGACGTACCCACGTTCTCGCGCCCTTCCTCAGGGTGCAGGTTGTGACACATTTTTGTGGTGGCCCATACAGGTCGAGAGTTAGAGTCACAACTAGTATGATTTTTTGTAGTGGTGCTCGACTTAGAGTGCGCTACGAGCCTGTTATTAGAAATTTGGTCCTTGTTATTACTAGAATTTTTCAATCACACCTTGGAAATTTTTGATCTTTTGATTATCATAATGACTCTCCTTGTATTAAATTAACTGTCCTTCTTCGATAATATCTTCTCATGTGCCATATTGATCTCTTTGTTTCAATTCGTCTCCAGGATGACGAAGACGCACCCGCAGGCCACTGGATCGAGTAGCTTGTACGAGAGATCTGACCAGGATGAGGAGGAAGTTCAGGAGACTGTCCCCAGTATTTCTACTATTCCGGAGGCCGTAGCAGTTGTACAGGGAGGTCTACCACCTCCACCCCAGAGGGTTACGGTCGTTTTCCAAAGATACTGCCGCCACCACCTCCGATATCGACGGATACACACCATATGTTCCTTCTCCTTCAGCAGATGATGGAGACTCAGCGAGCCCAGGCAGAGGCGTCGCAGCGCCAGATGGATGATCATACCGCCAGACTGAGATGCTGAGGCAGAGCATGGAGAGCTCGCATCAGCTTGTACTGGCAACCGTGGAGAAAGTGGCACCGGGTACGGTACAGGGCCCTACCGGCCAGCAGTTGTACCAGCAGCAGTCTAGGCCAGGGACAGTATTAGATTTTAGGAAGATGAGCTCCAGGGACTTCATGGGCACGGAGGGCATCTTTTATGCAGACGATTGGCTAGAGGATGTGCAGCGGAGTATGGAGCTGGCAGAGCTTCCGAGAGGACTTTGGGTTTCAGCTGCAGCCAACCGATTCTTTGACATCGCTTTGACGTGGTTTCGGACAGACCCTCAGGTGTCAGTGAAGGATATATCATGGAAGAACATCAGGCAACTCTTCAATGAGAAGTTCTTCCCAGACGTGGCTCTCACAGCGTTAGATGGCCAGTTTGTGGGTCTAGTGCAGGGGAACTCGTCGGTGGACGAGTATGCAGCAGAGTTCTTTCGCCTTAGCAGGTTCGCTTTCGATCTGATCTAGGATGAGGGGCAGAAGGCTCGTAAGTTCCGTAGGGGACTTATTCATGAAGTGCGCACCCGCACCTTGGGTCGTCGTGACGCGACGTTCGATCAGATATTGATGGACGTGCAGATTGCAGAGGAGGACTTCGGCCTCAAGCCGAAGAGGGGCAGTGATGCCTTAGGGGCTAGTTCTAGTGCAGGGCCAGCCAAGTGCCCTCACATTCATCAGAGGCCAGTTCAGCAGCCGCTTCAGGGCCAGGGACATGTACTTCACTAGCAGGCACCCAGGCAGCAACATCACACTATATGTAACTTCTGCAAGAAGCAAGGTCACGGATGGGACGACTGCAGGAAGAGGTAGGGCCTGTGTTTGCTTTGTGGTTCAGTAGAGCATCAGTTGAGGGAGTGTCCCAAGAACTTGGTACGATTGGCTCAGGCAGCAGCAGGAGTTAGGGCTCCGACAGGGTAGCAGACGGGACCACCGTTGCAGACTCAGCCGCAGAGGTTTGTCCAGCATCAGCAGCATGCCAAGGGAGGCCAGTCGGGGCGAGCTTTCGCCATGGCAGTCGATGATGCACAAACAGAGGGAGAGCTGATTGCAGGTTCCAACCTTTTCGATTCTATTTCCGCATTTGCCTCCTTATAACTGTCTTGAAATTCGATTCTATCTGTTCCTTGTAGTTGATAAATTTTGTTCGAATATTACATTGTGATTTATTTCCTTCTGAGATAAGTCGTATGGGCTAGGTCGCCTCGATTATGGGATCTAGAGTCTTCTATAGTCATGTTAGCTGGCATAGTGAGGACATATAGTCAGATTTTGGACGTATTTCTCCGGTGTAGGAATTTAAGGTTTTCGCGGCCAAGCATGCGGCAATACAAAAATTTTAAATACCAAAATTCTAGAGGTATGTACCTTAGTTGAGGACTATGTGAATATCGTAGCCTTTCTCACTAGCAAAACGAAGATTTCGAGTATCATGATTTTGGACAGACGCATATGATTATCGGACTGTGTGTTTGAGACTGTGATTGTTGGGGTGTGTTGACCTAGAAGGAGTACGACCATTTTAATTTCGAGGACAAAATTTTTCTAAGGAGGGTAGACTTGTAGCACCCATTTTCTAAAATAAGGGTAATTTTGAACTTTTGTATTTTTATTTATTTAATAAAATATTTAAACCATGTTATAATTTTTGGTGATTTTTTATTAATTTAAAACTATTTAAAATCCTGACTTGTGATTTTGAAATTTTGCTAGTGCAACCCTAGAGACTGCATGACCTAGAGACTAACCATGACCATGGGGACCTAACCATGTGATTGAGATGACTAATTGTGACTTTTTAGCCTAGGGGTATTTAGTCATTTTAACAATTTTGTGGAATTGTGTTTTATATTAATAAAATATGTGCTAGCTAATTATTAGAGACTTGACCTAGAAGTTTAGCCTAATCTAGATTAGCCTTGAGGTTAGAATCATGATTAGGACATTCCTACTAGGTGCCAAGTTTACAAATATCTAGATATTTGGATTGGTAAGATATTTACATAGATATTTCTAAAGGAAACCTACCTTGCATGTAAGCCTTTGATATAGACTTAATAGCTAAGTTAGAATCAAGGCCACACATTGTGAACCCTAGCAAAACCCTAATTCTTACACCTATGACCAGCCATCAAGCCATTCCCTCCCTATTTAATCACCTCTTCATAATTCCTAGCCTCTTTTAAATACCTACATAAACCCCTACTTGTGTTCTTCCCCAAACCTTCACAAATTCCTCATTTCTCCACCAAATTGGACCAAACGAATTACGTTGGACTCCCCTACATTAGTAGAGGCTAGTGGGGGCTTGCTTGCGAGAAGTGGAGCGCGTTTGGACATCGCTCGAGGAAGGCAACTTCTCATTTCGGGAGCCTATTCATTGAGGTTTCACCCTCAATAGGTAAAACCCTACAAACACCTATAAATTCCCAATTTCTTTCCATAGATGCATCCATTTAGGGTTCCCCTAGGTGTAGCCCAAGTTTGGTAGGAGTTCTTGTCCATTTCGTGTCCATATCGAACATGTATCGATGTTTTTGAACTTGTGCTCGACGAAATGCCACATAGGAAATTATTTTGTTAATTTTCAAAACAAATTACATGTATGTATAGCCTAACATGTGTATATTACAACCCTAATCGACTGAGTCGATTTTAGTATAGTTTGGACACGGTTTTAGGGCTTGGACACGCAGCACGAGACATCGCACGGGGCTCGTGCGGCTGCCCTGCTGCTCGGGTGTCCTAGCGGACACGACACGGCACCCCGACACCTGAAAAGGTGGGTGGGTATGGGCAATGACTGACACCATGCCCAAGAAATTTTGTGAGCCCTCGATCAGTGTGCACGAAGAAATAGCGTGTGTACTGAATCGAGCCTTGTGTGCACAGTCGAAAATCGACACTGATACGCTATGATTTCTTTGGACAGAAGACACTTGGACACGTTGCAGGCACATGTGCGTGTAGCCCTACTCTGGGCGAACGCAGGGACACGACCGCGAGGTGTCTCGTGTCGTGTTTCGTGTCCTGGACCGACTTGTACACGTGCATGAGGTTGTGCGTGCCTGTGTGTGTCTGTGCGTATTCGAGTGTTTGGACACATTGTGTCCCGTTGTAGGGACACCACACGACCCGTGAGACACACTGACACATGCATGACACTTTACCAACCATTGTTTGTGATTTTTATGATGAATTTTGGGGTCGAATCATTGAATCCCCAATGGGACTGATACCCGACTGTCACTGTTGGCTGAGATGAATTTTCCTGAGTTGTGATTATTTTCTAACTGATTTTAATCATGTTAAGTAGTTGTTTGATTCTCCTACATGTGTTAGAGTTGTAGTCCATGTTAAATTCGATTTGTGTGAGGCTATGGGTTGTTGGAATCAAGTTTTGGTGTGATAACTGTCAAGTTGATTTTTGGTTTAAAATTGCTTTTAAACTGTCAAATTGATTTTTGTTTCCGGAGTTGAATGGCATTCCTGATTTTGTGACTTCTTAAATGTTTGATTAGTTCACCTATTATGTATTAGGCTATGGGATATGAGTTTAGGTTTGGTGTTGACAGTTAGGTTATGGAATCGATTTTGAACCCTGAGACTGTCTTGGTTTATCAAACCTGGAAAACACACACACCCTATCCTTAGTTCTTATCATCCACACCAATCCTGTTACACACACACACATTTGGGACCTGTCACACAGGTTTTCCTCACATCCTGTCACTCTTAAACACACACACCCTCATTAAGTCACCACACACAAATCTGGGTTGTTTCATATTCCTCTCACTGTTGTGATTCACACACATTACAAATCTTAGTTCACAAACGCACAGCTGAAATTTATACACACATCACTCAAACACATTAGTTCACTGTCACATTTAAACACACCCCCCCTAT
Organism: Iris pallida; assembly: GCA_029216955.1. NCBI lineage: Eukaryota > Viridiplantae > Streptophyta > Magnoliopsida > Asparagales > Iridaceae > Iris > Iris pallida. The sequence continues at coordinate 59,293 of JANAVB010013740.1, read as the reverse complement.
GGTTCACTGTTTTCCTGCATCCTCCCCTCTAACACACATACACACACACACTCTACTACATGTACACATACACACCACATTTCTATGATTCACACACCTATGTGACACATTGCCCATTTACATATCTACCCCTCTATGCCTATGTGTACATTATATATATATAAATAAATAAATATATATATATATATATATATTATATCTATATATATATCTATAATATATATATATTATCTAGCTTATGTGTAATGTATTATATAAATGTGTAGTGTGATAGTGTAGTATGAATTAGAGAGTTCATTAGCCTATATGTGTTTGGCCCATGGCTTAGGTGGAATAGCCTATGGCATGGGGTGTGATACACATGTGTATCACTGGGCTAGTGAGACTTGTGTGGTATTTAGTTAGTTGACCTAGATTGACTTGTTAAACCTAGGTTTGACCAACCTAGACTAGTTTGACCTAGTTTAACCCTGTTTGACCTTGGTTGACCTAACTAGACTAGAGTTGACCTAGTTTGACTGCTAGGGTTGACTAGAGTTGACCAAAAGTTGACTTTAGCCTAGATTGACCCCAAACGTCATGTAGATGCATTGTAGCAGTCTATTTTATTATTTTAGACATGTAGTGACTTGTACTGTTCTAATAGGAGGCAGACACCACTCCTCGGACAGTATATTCTCTTCAGACACTCAGGATATCAGACAAGTACATTCTCTGATCATTTCATACTTGTTAGGATTTATATTTTTGCTCTAGATTACTTTACATGATGCTGTTACGTTGTTATCACGGATTGGTACTATATGGATCTTGTTATGCGATGTTATCTCCCTCGGGGTGCATCAGATACAGTTGTCATGTGCTTTTCACGAACATCTTGTATTTCATGTACACCGCTTTCATGTATACTCTTATGCAATCTTGTACTCTCATGATCACGTGAGCAAACATGATAAAAACCTCTTGTACAAGGTAACGTAACTTGACTGGATCCTTGTGTATTGATTGGGGAGGGTGAGTAGGAATGGTTATGTGATCAAATCCCATATTGTGTAATCTTGTGCGCATCTATTGTACACTCACGTATGATGGAGCTACCTATTGTTATTGTATGACCTAAGCCATTTACATAACCATATTGTGCTTTAAATCACTAGTATGCAGTTTTACTTATCCTATATATAATTTCAGTTATAAATTCTCTCCTTTTTATATACATTTTCTTACATTTCATGTATCTTACTCTTTGCATGCTTTACATTCCCCAACATGATATGAACTGCGTGAGATGTATTGTGCTCGCTCCTGTCCTGACTGGACCTGTTGAAAATATTACATATGATGATGGTGACTGCCCTACCTTCTATGGGACACATGAGGGTGACCTTAAGAAGCCTGAGGAGCATCTAGCTCAGTAGAGGGTGCCTAGTCTAGTCTAGTGTTTATAGTTTTCAGTTTGTATCGGATTGTTCTGATTGTTAGTTAAGATTTAGTTATATTTCAGGACTTGTATTTATTGTGTTGGACATCTACTTTGTGTGTGTGATAACTCTATTTATATTTCAGTTTTCTTCCTTTATCTGATTCCATATCGTGCTCTATCTTTCCTAGACTTGTGATTGAGATATAGAGTTGAGATGTTATATTATACCTCCGTGCGGAGATGATTATTATATCATGTTAGATGTTAGATGTTATAGACGAACTATACAGCGTTCTACCGCCGACACTACGGCGTAGGCTGGACGTACCCACGTTCTCGTGCCCTTCCTCAGGTGCGGGTCGTGATATACAATGATAAAATAAGTATTGGATGGGTAACTAAAACCGAATATGGTATAAGTAGTCGTATAATGGTGAAATTGAGTATAGATGTGTGATTCTAACTGAATATAATGTAAAATGGAAGTACAATGGTGAAAACAAGTATAAATAGGCCAAAATATGGTATAGAATGAAGGTAGACCAGTGAAATCGAGTACAAATGCGTATTCTAACCAAAATATGGTAAAAATGGGTATAGAAATGTAATTTCTAATCGAAATAATGTATCAAATGCTCGGAATGGTGAAAACGAGTAAAATGATTGATTCTAATTGAAATATGGTATAGTTTAAGCGTATAATGATGACAATAAGTATTAGATGGGTAACTATAACCGAAATATGATAAAGTAGTCGTGCAAATGTAAAACGAGTATAGACGGATGATTCTAACCAAAATATGATGGAAAATGGAAGTATAATGGCGAAAACGAGTATAGATGGGCGAAATATTGTATATAATTGGAGTAGATTGGTAAACCCGAGTACAAATGCATGATTCTAACCAAATATGGTAAAAAAGGTGTAGATTTGCGGAAACGGGTATAAAAATATATTATTTCAAACCAAAATAATGTATCAAATTCTCGTAGAATGGTGAAAATAAGTATGCATAATTGATTCTAACTGAAATACGGTATAGTATGAGAGTACAATGATGAAAACGAGTATTAAATGGGTAATTATAACCAAAATTTGATATAAAGTAGTCGTACAAGGTAAAAATGACTATATGAGTGATTCTTATGGAAATATGGAGTAAAATGGGCGTACAATGGTGAAATGCTCGTAGAATTGTAAAAGTGAGTATAAATAATTGTTTCTAACTAAAATACGGTATAGTATTAGCATACAATGATGTAAAAGATTATTAGATGAGTAATAATAACCAAAATACGGTTTAAAGTAGTTGTGCAATGGTAAGAACGAGTATAGATAGGTGATTCTAACGGAAATATGGTATAGATGGGAGTACAATAGTGAAAACGAGTATAGATTGGTGATTCTAATCGAAATATGGTATAGAATGGGAGTAAATTGGTGAAACAGAGTACAAGTGCGTGATTTTAACCAAACTATGATAAAAAAATGGCGTAGAATAGTGGAAACGTGTATAATAATATATTTGTAACTGAAATAATGTATCAAATGCTCGTAAAATGGTCAAATGAGTATAGATAATTGATTTTAACTGAAAACGGATAATGGGCATACAATGATGAAAAGAGTATTACATGGGTAAATATAACCAAATATAGTATAAAGTAGTTGTGCAATGGTAAAGCGACTATAGATGGATGATTCTAACAGAAATACTGTCTAAAATGGGCGTACAAGGGTGAAACTAGTATACATGGGTGATTCTAATCGAAATATGGTATAGAATGAGAGTAATTAGTGAAACCAAGTACAAATGTGTGATTCTAACCAAAATAAGGTAAAAAAGTGGCGTAGTATTGTGGAAACGGGTAAAAATATAGTTTCTAACCTTAATAATGTATCAAATACTCATAGAATGGTGAAAACATAAAATATATAATATATATATATATATATATATATATTATATATATATATCTATAAATGATTGATTCTAATTGAAATATGGTATAGTTTTGAGCGTACAATGATGAAAATAACTAATGGGTAATTATAACCAAAGTATGTTATAAAGCAGTCGTGGAATGTTGAAAATGTGTATAGATGTGTGATTCTAATCGAAATATAAAGTAGAATAGGCGTACAATGGTGAAAATGAGTATTAAGAGGTGATTCTAAGCAAAATATAGTATAGAATGGGAGTTAATTGTTGAAATTGAGTACAAATTTGTGGTTCTAACCAAAATATAGTAAAAAAGTGGCGTAGAATTGTGGAAACGGTATAAAAATGTCATTTCCAACCGAAATAATATATCAAATGCTCGTAGAATGGTGAAAATAAGTATAAATAATTGATATAAGTAAAATACGGTATAATATGAGCATACAATGATGTAAAAGAGTACTAGGTGGGTAATTATAACCAATATGATATAAAGCAGTCGTGCAATGGTAAAAACGAGTACAGATGGGTGATTCTAACGGAAATATGGTGTAAAATGGGCGTACAAAAGTGAAAACTGTTATAGATGGGTGATTCTAATCGAAATATGGTATAGAATAGGACTAAATTGGTGAAACCAAGTACAAATACGCAATTCTAACAAATATGGTAAAAAAGGGGTATATAAATGTACTTTCTAGTCGAAATAATGTATCAAATGCTCGTAGAATGGTGACAACGTGTATGATTATAACTGGAATATGGTTTGTTTGAGCGCATAATGATGAAAATAAGTATTATATTGGTAACTATAACCGAAATATGTTTAAAGTAGTCATAGAATGGTAAAATGAGCATAGATGTGTGATTCTAATCGAAATAAGATGTAAAATAGGCATATAATTGTGAAAATAAGTATAGATTGGCGAAATATGGTGTAGAACGGGAGTAGATTGGTGAAACCGAGTACAAATACGTGATTCTAAACAAATTATGGTAAAAAATTGGTGTAGATTTGTGGAAACGGGTATAACTATAAATTCAACCGAAAAAATATATGAAATGCTCGTAGAATGGTGGAATATGTGTAAATAATTGATTCTAACTGAAATACGGTATAGTACGAGCATACAATGATAAAAACGAGTAAAAGTAGTCGTACATTGGTAAAAACGAGTATAGATGGTGATTTAACAAAAATATGGTGTAAAATGTGGTGGTGAAAACGAGTATATATGGGTGATCAAATCAAAATATGGTATAAAATGCGGGTAAATTGGTGAAACCGAGTACAAATGCGTGACTCTAACAAAATATGTTAAAAAAGTAGCATATAATTGTGGAAACAAGTATAAAATTATAATTTCTAACCAAATAATGTATTGAATGCTCGTATAATGGTGAAAACGAGTATAAACAATTGATTCTAACTGAAATATGGTATATTAGAATACAATGATGAAAACGAGTACTAGATAGGTAATTATAACCAAATATGGTATAAAATAATCGTACAATGGTAAAGACGAGTATAGATACGTGGTTCTAACGAAAATATGGTGTAAAATGGGCATACAATGGTGAAAACGAGTATAGATGGATGATTTTAATCGAAATATGGTATAGAATGGGAGTAAATTGGTAAAAACCGAGTTCAATTGCATGATTCTAACCAAAATATTGTAAAAAATGGCATAAAATTGTGGAAACGGGTATATAAAAGTAATTTTTAACCAAAATAATATATCAAATGCTCTCAGAATGGTGAAAATGAGTATAAATAATTAATTTAACTTAAATACGGTATAATAAAGGCATACAATGATGATTATTAGATGGGTAATTATAATAAAATATGGTATAAAATAGTGTCATGCAATAGTAAAAATCGTATAGATGGGTGATTCTAACAGAAATATGGTGTAAAAAGGGCGTACAATGGTGAAAACGATTATAGGGTGATTCTAATCGAAATATTGTATAGAATGGGACAAAATTGGTGAAACTGGGTACAAAATATGGTAAAACAAGGTATATAAATGTAATTTCTAATCGAAATAATGTATCAAATGCTCGTAGAATGATGAAAATGTATATAAAAATAGATGGGTGATTCTATGAAAATATGGTGTACAATTGATGTAAAATGGTGAAAATAAGTATAGATGGGTGTAAAACCCCTAAATTTCTACTATATTTTTTAAAAAAATAAATTTTGTACTGATTTTTTTTGTATTGTATGTCGCATAGTTGTATTGTATGTCGCACGCGAAATTTCGTTTTCCGTAATTGCTCGACGAGTGCAATATGTGCGAGCGTACATATTTTTAGTAAAACATTTTTCTTCTATTTTAATAGTTTCAAAATAATAATAGTAATTACTTTTATTTACTTAAGGTTGGGAAAAGCGTCGCATCGATATTTCAAAAATCATTATTTAGTTTTATTATTATAAAAGGCGAGTTTATTTTATTGGCAATTTAGGAAACTAAGTTTTACTTTCTTCTCATGCAAATACGTAAGATGTAATTTATGTATAAATTGATTTTTGAAATTATTTATTAATTTTCTTAAATTATTTAAAAGGTATTTTTGAAGTAGTTTCTATTAATATTTAATTTGATTTTCAAAATTTATTAATATTAATATTTTATTATTCAAAAAGATATTTAAAAATATTTATTATTTTGAAATTATTATTATTAGTATTTTTGGAAAATATATTTTGAAATTATTGTGGCAATTTAAAATCTCGATTTGATTTTGTGGATTGATTTAAATAGTTTAAATTTAAGGATAGAAATTATATTTATTTTGAGTTTAGATTATCTAGATTTAAATTGGAATTAAATTTGAATTTAGATTTGATTTTATTGATAAATTTATAATCGAATTATCTTATGGGCGTTTAAACTATCCTAGTCTTTATCCTAATGGGATTCCCACCTCCTATAAAAGGAGAGGTACTTGCCCTCTTTTTCCAAGAACTCCAACACCTATTCCACCACCATAACTGTGCATCATGTCCGTGTCTCCATCTCCTCCACTAATTTCTCCATTTCAGTTACATTTATATCTTCTTCGTGTCCATATTTCGGACACGATTCCTAATTAAAGCCTAAACCCTAGCCTACAGCCACCTGGCCGCGTAGCCCCTGCCAACACCATTGCCTCCTTTATCTGGTCTTCGACATCGCGATCACCGCCGTATCCGCATCCCTGCCCGATACCACCCGACCTTCTCCCCGGACCTCCAATCCACCACCCATCGCCATTAGCCGTGCTCGACAGTAGGCTACCCCCGTCTACAGAACCACTTACGCAAAGTTGATCACCACCCTACCCGACCGACCTTTCAACCTCAGCCACCCCGCACAACCCGTCTTCGGGCCCTGACCACCACCATCATCGACACCACCACCGGACCACAGCCACCCGCTGCCACCACCACCCCGTCGTGCCCTTCCTGGCCAGCTACCCCGGCCATCCACACATCTACCGTTCACAACCGACATGACCACTTGACCACATCCCCCCGGAATCTGCCACAGCTACCACCCCAAAATCTATTACACCAAAATATAAATAAAACAAAACCCTAACCTAGTTTGCAGCCCAACGCCACCACCCTGGTCGGAGCCATGCCAGCCGTTTGCCTAGCCTCTTCATCACCCCAAAAGAATCGTCACCGCTGAGACTGACTGCCATCAGCCCGACCTCTCGTCCGCTTTCCCCATCTCCTACTCTTTCTGGCCCAGCCCCCTTCCGATTTACGTCGCCGGCCGTGTCTCAAACAGCGCCGGACCGCCTCGGCCCGCGGACGAGCGCCACCAGCTGCGCACCCTTCCGTGCCATTCCAGTCCTCGAGACCAGCATCATTACTAGCACCATATGCCACACCGACGTCATATCTGGTTGAGCTGACGACCGCTGGCGCCGACGATCGTTTTGGGAGCCTCCTTTCTCCCTCTCGATCTCTCACCATGGCTTTCCTCCCCCTCTTTCTTTTCGCCTCCTCGTTTCCTACGCGCTTCTCCTCGCCGCGCAGACGCCAACTGTGGCCGTGTGCCTCCCCATCTCTGCCGCACCGCCACCGTGCGAGATGTCCCAAACCGTCGTCTCCCTCCGCACGCACAGCATCCCTCGACCGCTCAGCCCAAACGCCGCGACCGCGCAGCCGCCCGGACGCACCCGTGCGTCGCAGATCCTCCGCCACCTCCGCCTATCTCTTCACCCATCGCTTCCCTCTCCGCTCAACTTCTTCTTCCTCCGCTCTCCTCCTTCCCTCCTCTTCTCAGCTCACCGTTCCTCACTTTCTCACCCTCTCTCGACTACTCTCTCTCTCCCCTCTCCTTCCACTTTATTTCCTTCTACTGACTTCTCTCTGTTTTTACTTATTCTTCTTTTTCCTTGGGTTAAAGTCCATCCATCAATGGAGTTACATGAGAACCCCCATAAATGGGTCAGTCAATGTGGATTGGGCCAGGCCAGTTTAAAATTTATTTTATTGGCCATAAATGTATAGTAGGTAGATAGGAACTAATATATGTATAAATATATAAAGTACAGTATTGTATTTCATAAATTAGTATACTGTATGTTTGGAATATTAGTGAATTTTGTTGTTTGATATTTTAAATACGGCTTTTAAACGTAACGAAATATATTTCTAGATATTTTTCGATAGTTTTGACGTAAAAATATTACTATGGTATTTCGATCTATTATAAAATAATTTTAAACTAAACATATGTATATTTGACGGAAGTTTAGATTCTTGCCTAAAAAGGTATTTCAAGATTTCCAAGACATTTATCTAAAGGTATTTTGACTAGTAAAAAGATAGTTCTTCATATTAATAACTTATAGAAATTTTAATGTATATTCCTATAGATGGTATCTGGTGTTTTTTTATAAACATATATGCTATGAACTTTAAAGGTAAAATATAGGTATTATATATTTATTGTATATTTCTTAAGATGGATTTTATATGCATATAAGTTATTTTATAATTCCCAAGTACGCAGTGTCTAAAATATTTTAGGTAATTAAAATATAGTTTTCAAGGATCATGAATAGTTTTTTTAAAATATATATTTATATGCATATATCGTATATGTTGTTTATCCAAATTCCTTTGATTATCCATCCATACGTGACTAATCCCCTATTCCCAAATCCTCACAACTTCAGACCTCTACCCATCAATCATGGCTATTAAACAACTGGGACTTTTCAGAATATTGCACCACACCAGGCGGCATAGCAGGCAAGACACCTTGTCTTTACTGTTTAATTTCTTGCTCAATATCATGCATGTTTTATTTCTTATAAGTTATTCTTTCAAAACCATATGTAGTTGCAAATTACTATACTTTAGTTTTCTTTATTCATTTGGCCTAGAGTTAAGGAACCACCTTTGTTTGTGCCGCATTCATTGGCCGACACCTGTGTGCCACGATGTCACGTGTCTTATAGATTCGGACTTACGTACCGACCGTACATCGGTGCGTACAGGACGAGCGTTAGGATATAACTGCTAATATAATTGTCTAGAAGACTTAGCGGTTATTAGAAATATCGTGGTGTGGATTCAGCACTAGTGCATGGGAAGGGGAAGACAGTTATTAGGCGCAGGGGCTTTCACACATTTACTTTTCTCTAGCTGCCATTTGTGACTCAGTCGAGATCTAGTGCACCGTGTACTTATTTACTTTTTTCTAGATGCCACTAGTGCCTCGGTTGAAATACAAATGTGCCGTGCATTTACTTTCCTCTTGCTGCCGTTAGTGACTCACCCGAGAGACTAGTGTGCCGTGCATTTATTTATTTTTCTCTAGATTCTAATGCGCCGTGTTTCTAGTCTCGGAAGCCCTTGTGTGGACGTTGTCTTCAAAATATATTTTCACATAGAATGGTTAAGGACCTTTATTTGTGTAGTCATATATACATTTTCGTTGAGCTTTATTTATTCAGTATTGGCATGATATTATGTGTCTTGTTACGTCCCTCTAAGGATCTGGTTATCTCGCCAGGTATGTGCTCTTGTCTTACGCAGGTGTTCTAGCCGTGGCCATGACCATCTCTATTTCTTCGAGGATGATTGCACTTTGATTGTCTTCGCTTCGCTCGCCAAAATCTTTTTTTTGTTATGTATTTCTTTTCATAGTTGGTAGTAGATTTGTCTCCGCCCAACTATATGTACCAATGACAGTTCTTAGTTGATTATATGATATCTTTTATTCATTTATTTTGGTGGATGAGATTAGTTATGGTTCTACTACATTTTACAGCTTATGATTCATACGAGGCCCATGTACTTCGTATGTATACAGCTGGCATGTCTACGTTCCTAGTATCACACCCCGATCCGGGAAATCGCTCGTCCTCGCTAGATTTCACCCGAATCATCGTCCTCGCTGGGGTGTGATGCCGCACGAGCCTGGATTTGCGCTCGTGCAAGGCAAGATAACGGTTCACATAGTGTTTATCTCAAATTCGTAACATAAGCAGCAAGGAAACCAAGTATAACATAAGAATCTTTTTATTGATAACAAACTGAAGATTACAAAGGCTCTGAATAGCCCAACATATATGCCAATTGGCTACAACGCTCATGATCTCTCTATCTCACAAAGGATTACATTATCCCATATATTATGCCTCTTTATAGCCAACAAGTAGTCTTCGGCCGAACATCTCCATGTCGCAAGTCCGAACGCTTATGCGGTAGCTCCTCTTGAATGCCAAGGACTCCATGCCTCGGCACGTCCAAGCCAAGCTCTGCCCCAAGCCGAACATACTTGAACCTGCACATAAACTAGTGGAGGATTAGTGCTTTCGTCCTCACTTCGCACTGATCAAGACCTGCTCGCACCCAAACCAAACACTAAATATATTTAGTGAACATGCATCTTAATTTGTGATCTTTCTATTTTGCCTTAAGATCAGTTTCATAGCAATACTTAAACATAGCACCTTATCATACATGTGTCCCATATCGTGTCCCTGCGGCAGATACAGTTAGACATAATATGAACATAAATATAGTGATCGTGCTCATCTTCGTCCCATTTTTTTTAGCCTGTACTGGTTAGAACTTACGTATGAAACCATAATCCATGCAACATTGCAATCATAAACTTAAACATTGTATAAGGGTCGCAGGCCATGCGCCTGCACCCAACTCTCAACTCAGCCCACCAGCCCTATCTATATGAAGGTCACGGTGTTTCGCACCGTAATGGACTTGGCATCTCTTATGTGTAAGCCTACGATCACTTCGATATGGGTTGCTAGCCCAGTATCCGAAGGATCCCAAACTTACGGATATTATAGATTATCACAGCACTGGACGGTCGCAATCCGTCCGAATGATGTGCACCATAAATACCACACATAATTCCCTCCTAGGCCGAACGGTCCCGGTGCCCCGGCATAACCGTCCGAGGGAAGCCGCACCCGTGCACGGGCAATCCGAGTCCATTAACCATACAATACGCACCATAGCATACAAATCATATCGTACCAACCAATCCTCCGTTCCATAAATATAGTCTCGCACCATAAGCATATTCGCGTATCATAAACATAATCCACCATCCATATGGGGAGCTCCGTCGGCGTTATGCCCCAACACATCCATATTGATGCACGACGCCCAACAGCTTAGTCATCTTATACTCATATTCAATGCGTACCATTCGTAAGTCATTCTCAAAGCCTAGTTCTGTAGATACTTAGTTATTCCTTAGCTTCCGTGCACGAGGGCACGCTCAGTACTGTAATCAATGTTCTACGCCTAGTGTTCAATGTTCTCGGAGCCGTGCACATGATGCACATCTTAATATTGTCTTTCAGTGTTCTACCATCACCGTCCTACCGTGACTCGTACACTTGATGCATGTCACTTCAATTGTTCGATTATTTAATGTTCTATCTTAGTGTTCGACACATACTTGGACCTTTCGTCGTCGAGCTACGCTCGCTAACTCGATAACATCTTACGCATACCATAACATATTTTATTAGACGTGAAGGAATAGGGAGAGAGAGTCAAGAACCCACCCACCTTAAGCCGATACGCCTTGCCGTCTCGCCGATTGAAGCGGTTCGCTTCCATAACTTGGTCGCATAGCTAACTCTCGGACTTAGCCATTCTTTTGAACTACTCGGTTGATTTGGCCTATCGCGCCCATGCCACAATCCGTTGCAAGGCCACGATTTGGGTTTCGCAGACACTTCACTGCATAAGGCAAAATGCCGACCTCTTATCGTCCAGCGTAAAAGCATAGCCTACACACCAGATCAACTAAAGTCAGCACCTGCTCAAACGGGACTTATCCTTTGCATCGATTCGATTCATAGATTCCAACCGACTCAAGGCTTACCTTTCGCCAACGTAACTTTTGCATTGATTCGCATCGATACATCATCGGGTCAACACAACTCTTCGGGTCAATGACTCAACGTAATGCACCGTATGGAGCGGGACATTATATAATATACCACTCAAAAATTAGGTTCGTCTTCGAACCAAAACCAACACTTAATCCAAGTGACTCGCTAGATCGTTTTACGATCTCGTGCTACTATCGTTGGAATCATACAACTTAGTTTGGATCATACACATATTTTAGGCGTCCCACCACTATATGCATTTCAGCCAAGCTTAGTTGTAGGATTTCGGGACAACTAACAAGCTCAACTTAAATCCTCAAGCACCAATCAGTCCATACTCGACTTGGTCATATCTTAGCACCTATTTCCAAAATACTCCTCGTATGTGTATTCCATAACATGTGATCCACTTCCAAACATCTCTGCACATAACTTGATTCAAACCCGTAACTTCGATCTCATAAGTTTCTCGCCGGCCACCTAACACTCGCATTGCATCGAGTCATTGAGCATCCGATCACAACAATTCTCTGCGACGCCTATTCGTCCAACCGTTTGCCTATCTCTCACATAACTCAAGTCTTTCATCCAATCATTCATAACACTTGGCCTTAACGACATGGACTACGTCCAACATGTCTCAATTTTCTTTGCCTACCATTCGCACTAAGTCTCGCACACAACTATCCATATATGATTCACGTTCTCGTTCTATCCACGCATTGCGTCTGGGACTACCCCCGCTAGGTAACTTATCCAGACATCGTGCTTAATCTACACAAGAGGTCAACTTGAGTCTACGATGCTCAAAAGCAACAATCTTTCTGACCCAAGGTCTCTTACGATACGTCCATCTCATATTCTCGACCGAATATGAATCCTTTACTCAATTTCGAATCATTTTCGACTAGTTCATTTCGTTTCGTAACATAGGTAGCGCGCTCAACACACATAGCCTAACCGTCACTCCAACCGATCTACGACACAACTCTTAGGGTCGTTCTACTATCCGTCGCTCTCGCGCATTACAGAATTCTTGCAATCGCCTTACCGCATCACTATGCTAATCACGTTCCTCAATATTTATTCGATCGTCGACTAGCAACAACTCGAATACTTATTTGATCGGCCCGTAATTATCTGACCATATCGATCTAGTCGAAGGCGACTCGCTAACTTTCGAAACACGATACTCGCTCGCTTAGACTTATCCTGAACATACGCTACATCATTCCTCCTCCTCGATAAAATTTCTTACGCGACTTCTTTAGGGTCATCCTATGGTTTTCTACATTCATTTGATTTGGCGGTCAACTCTTCTAGGGTCAGCTGCCCCGAAACTACGCTCGATAATTGAAGATCATCAACGAGGGACAGTTACAACGAACCATGCTATATCCTATCGCGGAGCCAAATCAATTCTCAACAATTCCTACGAGACTTCATCCAATCCGACATACTTTACCCATCTGCAATTTATCTATCCCCCGCGCAACTGATGTGCCGTTTACTACTCGAATCACTCACAAGCTACCGTCGACTATTTTTGCTACTCGTATGACATCTACTTGCCTTAAATCCGAGTTTACCTATTCGTGATCATAGTTCGACACATCCCATACTCATCAAAACCATCCTCGAACAACGTTCGCATCAAACCATAGGTCAAATCCAATTTGCCACGCCTTGTAAGTTCGATCATCCCCGCTGTATGAATCACCATACCAGCGCTCATACGGAACGATCGCCCTAATTGGCGTGACGCATGTGCGGTGCTGGAGTTGCACTCGCATGAGACAAGAATGTCGACATTGTGGTTATCCTCGAACCAATCAAGCACTTTCGTTTTCATCCAAGTAACATCCATCCACTCTTAAACTTTCCGAAGCATTCCTACCGTCATCATCCTAACTGCCATTAACCTAACTTGCATCTTATTCATCCAACAGTAATGCTCAACATAATTTTCGTTTATTCGATCAGAGTATCCCCGAGTTATTGCATATCGTCTTTGATACGCCTCAATACCATCGTCGATATGCATAACTTGAACATCTTCATTTCTCATAAGCTCAAACCCGTTGCAATCATTGCCATTATCCGAACTCGAATACGAATCAAGTCTTGCACACATCAAGATTCATTCCGTTATAACTAACTACCTTAATCGTAACACAATTTCTAATTCACATATCCATTCTCATATTCCTAACTCGCACTTCCAATCGTGCTACTGACCCATCACGCTAACTCAAATTCGTTCGCACGATTTTTTCGTACCTACTCAACACGTTCCGATTAAGTCTTCGTACTAACTCACGTACATTCGATCGGGTCGACTATTTCCTCTACGTAACATTCCTTCGCTATGCTTCGTCTATCGTTCGACTTACACATAACGAATCCTCATCCGACGTATCATCCCTGGGTACGACTTCGCACATAATTGTTCAACTCGATTCATCGAAGCATACTTGCATCGACTTCTCTCAAGTCATTCCCACTCAAGTCTCGATACTACTCCGTCCGTTGAGGACAAACATATTGTAACAATACAATTGTCTCGACGTAACCTATCGCAAGTCACCAACCGGCTTAACATCGCTATCGCTAAGTGGTATTCCATATACCACTCAGGATCGAGCCTATCGTTATCGATACAATACTTCGCTATACTGATTGCATAATTGGTATTGCATATACCACTCGAAATTGAGTCATTACTCGACATCACACCCCGCATAGGTCCGACATCTATTTCTCAATCAACTATCCCGTATGGCGATCTTTCTGATCCCAGCTCTGGCGTTTGCTTACTCGAGTTGGCCCAACAACTGAACCAACATGCCCTATCGTTCGCTCAAGTTTGACATACATTCAATCTAACCATACCTTAGCGATCATATCGATCATATACGCAACATTCGCTTACTCAAGGCTCAACGCGACATTCGGCCAACATATACGTTCGCCTACTCAAGCTCGACTTAGCGAACAACTCGACTCATTACTATCGCATCCGCGATCTTCCAATCTCACCCGTTACAACTCGTGCAACAACTCATTCTCGATACTTAAGGTCTTTACTTAATCTCGTGAAATATATCGCTATCCATATGCATAACCATACAACACGCATCATACCATATCGACTCGTTGCACCGATGCAACGAACGATTCACGACTTGCTGCACTTTGTGCAACCAACAAAACATAACCGTTTGCATAGCAACATAACACGCATCGCCTCACATATCGACCCGTTGCACTTCGTGCAACTGACAACACAAATCTCCTCGTACTTCGTGCGACCAACAACACACATATCATTGCACTTTATGCAACCAACACCACCATATTCGTTGTACTTCGTGCGACCAGCACTCCATAACCCGTTGCACTTCGTGCAAACAATATTGTCCGATGCACCAAGAGATAACGTAATAGTCATGACATACTTGTGGCAGACGTACGCACTTAATATAGATTTATTGTATGGAACATCCAATGTAGCATCGAGCAGATCCATGAGCCATGCGGTTGCGAAAACAACTTAGAGTCAACTGAATTCGATAGCGAAGCAACTGAGGGTCAAAGAGATTCATATACGGTCCAGAGGATGGAACCGCTCTGATACCAACTTATCACGCCCCGACCCAGGAAATCGTTCGTCCTCGCTAGATTTCACCCGAATCATCGTCCTCGCTGGGGCGTAATGTCGTACGAGCCTGGATTTGCGCTCGTGCAAGGCAAGATAACGGTTTACATAGTATTTATCACAAATTCGTAAAATAAGCAGCAGAAGGAAACAAAGTATAACATAAGAATCTCTTTTATTGATAACAAACTGAAGATTACAAAGGCTCTGAATAGCCCAACATACATGCCAATTGGCTACATCGCTCATGATCTCTCTAACTCACAAAGGATTACATTGTCCCATACATTATGCCTCTTTATAGCCAATAAGTAGTCTTCGGCCGAACATCTCTATGTCGCAAGTCCGAATGCTTATGCGGTAGCCCTCTTGAACACCAAGGACTCCATGCCTCGGCACGTCCAAGCCAAGCTCCGCCCCAAGCCGAACATACCTGAACCTGCACATAAACTAGTGGGGGATTAGTGCTTTCGTCCTCGCTTCGCACTAATCAAGACCCGCTCACACCAAAACCAAACACTAAATATATTTAGTGAACACGCATCTTAATTTTTGATCTTTCTATTTAGCCTTAGGATCAGTTTCATGGCAATACTTAAACATAGCACCTTATCATACATGTGTCCCATACCGTATCCCTGCGGCAGATACAGTTAGACATAATATGAACATAAACATAGTGATCATGCTCATTTTCGTCCTATTTTCCTTAGCCTGCATTGGTTAGAACTTACGTATGAAACCATAATTCATGCAACATTCCAATCATAAACTTAAACAATGCATAAGGGTCGCAGGCCCTGCGCCTGCACCCAACTCTCAACTCAGCGCACCGGCCCTATCTATATGAAGGTCACGGTGTTTCGCACCGTAATGGACTTGGCATCTC
Organism: Iris pallida; assembly: GCA_029216955.1. NCBI lineage: Eukaryota > Viridiplantae > Streptophyta > Magnoliopsida > Asparagales > Iridaceae > Iris > Iris pallida. The sequence continues at coordinate 42,977 of JANAVB010013740.1, read as the reverse complement.
TTATGTGTAAGCCTACGATCACTTCGATACGGGTTGCTAGCCCAGTATCCAAAGGATCCCAAACTTACGGATATCATAGCTTATCACAGCACTGGACGGTCGCAATCCGTCCGAATGATGTGCACCATAAATACCACACATAATTCCCTCCTAGGCCGAACGGTCCCGGTGCCCCGGCGTAACCGTCCGAGGGAAGCCGCACCCGTACACGGGCAATCCGAGTCCATTGACCATACAACGCACCATAGCATACAAATCATATCGTACCAACCAATCCTTCGTTCCATAAATATAGTCTCGTACCATATGCATATTCGCGTCTCATAAACATAATCCACCATCCATATAGGGAGCTCCGTCGGCGTTATGCCCCAACACATCCATATTGATGCACGACGTCCAACGACTTAGTCATCTCATACTCATATTCAGTGCGTACCATTAGTAAGTTATTCTCAAAGCCTAGTTCCGTAGATACTTAGTTATTCCTTAGCTTCCGTGCACGAGGGCACGCTCAGCACCGTAATCAATGTTCTACACGTGGTATTCAATGTTCTCGGAGCCGTGCACATGATGCACATCTCAATATTGTCTTTCAATGTTCTACCATCACCGCCCTACCGTGACTCGTACACTTGATGCACGTCGCTTCAATTGTTCGATTGTTCAATGTTCTATCTTAGTGTTCGACACATACTTGGACCTTTCGTCGTCGAGCCACGCTCGCTAACTCGATAACATCTTACGCATACCATAACATATTTTATTAGACGTAAAGGAATAGGGAGAGAGAGTCAAGAACCCGCCCACCTTAAGCCGATACGCCTTGTTGTCTCGCCGATTGAAGCGGCTCGCTTCCATAACTTGGTCGCATAGCTAACTATCGGACTTAGCTATTCTTTTGAACTACTCGGTTGATTTGGCCTATCGTGCCCATGTCATAATTCGTTGCAAGGCTACGATTTGGGTTTTGCGGACACTTTACTGCATAAGGCAAAATGCCGACCTCTTATCGTCCAGCATAAAAGCATAGCCTGCACACCAGATTAACTCAAGTTAGCATCTGCTCAAACGGGACTTATCCTTTGCATCGATTCGATTCATAGATTCCAACCGACTCAAGGCTTACCTTTAGCCAACGTAACTCTTGCATCGATTCGCATCGATACTTCATCGGGTCAACACAACTCTTCGGGTCAACGACTCAACGTAATGCACCGTGCGGAGCGGGACATTACACGTAGTCCTACGTATTTTAGGACTGGGGCGTTACAATGGGTTATCTAATAGAATTATGGTATGGAATGGGAGTAAATTGGTGAAACATAGTACAAATATACGATTCTAACAAAAATATAGTAAAAATGTAGCGTTGACACAATATAGTATGAACGTACAATGATGAAAACGAGCATTAAATGGATAATTATAACCAAAGTATGGTATAAAGTAGTCATACAATGGTAAAAATAGTATATATGGGTTATTCTAACGAAAACATTGTGAAAAATGGTTGTACAATGGTGAAAACAAGTATAGATGAGTGATTCTAATCAAAATATGGTATAAATGAGAGTAAATTAGTGAAACTGAGTACAAATGCATGATTCTAACCAAAATATGGTTAAAAAGGCATAGATTTGTGAAAACGAGTATAAAAATATAATTTCTAACAAAATAATGTATCAAGTGCTCTATGAACGGTGAAAACGAGTATAAATAATTGATTCTAACTAAAACGGTATAATATGAGCATACAATGATGAAAACGAGTTTTAGATGGGTAATTATAACTGAAATATGGTATAACGTAGTTGTGGAATGGTGAAAATAAGTATAAATGGGTGATTTTAACTGAAATATGATGTCAAATGGGCGTACAATGGTGATAACGAGTATACATGGACGATTCTAATCAAAATATGGTGTAGAATGGGAGTAGATTGGTGAAACTGAGTATAAATGCATGTTTTTAACCAAAATATGGTAAAAAAAGTGGCATATATTTATGGAAACGGGTATAGAAATGTAATTTCTAACCGAAATAATGTATCCTATGCTCGTAGAATGGTGAAAATGAGTATAAACAATTGATTCTAACTGAAATACGGTATAGTATGAGCATACAATGATGAAAACGAGTATTATATGGGTAATTATAGTCGAAATATGGTATAAAGTAGTCGTAGAATGGTAATAAAACGAATATAGTTGGGTGATTGTAATGGAATATAGGGTAAAATAGGCGTACAATGGTGAAAACGAGTATAGATGGGATGATTCTAATCGTAATATGGTGTAGAATGGGAGTAGATTGGTGAAACCGTGTAGAAATGTGTGATTCTAACCAAAATATAGTAAAAAGTGGCATAGATTTGTGGAAACGAGTATATAAAAATAATTTCTAACCAAATAATGTAGCAAATGCTCATAAAATGGTGAAAACGAGTATAAATGATTTATTCTAACTGAAATACGGTATAGTTTGAGCGTACAATGTTGAAAATAAGTATTATATGGATAATTATAATCAAAATATGGTATAAATTAGTCAAAGAATGGTGAAAATGAGTATAGATGTATGATTCTAACCGAAATATGATGTAAAAAGGGCATATTATAGTGAAAACGAATATAGATAGGTGATTCAAATTGAAATATGGTGTAGAATGAGACTAGATTGGTGAAACCGAGTATAGATGTGTGATTCTAACCAAAACAAGGTAAAAAAGTGGCATTGATTTGTGGAAACAAGTATAAATGGGTGATTCTAATGGAAATATGGTGTTAAATGGGCATACAATGGTTTAAACGAGTATAGATGGGTGATTCTAATCGAAATATGGTACTGAAAGGGAGAAGATTGGTGAAACTGAGTACAAATGCACGATTTTAACCAAATACAGTAAAAAAATGGCGTAGATTTGTGGAAATGAGTGTATGAATGTTATTTCTAACCGAAATAATGTATCAAATGTTCGTAGAATGGTGAAAACGAGTATAAATGATTGATTCTAATTGAAAACGGTATGGTATGAGCATACAATGACGAAAACGAGTTTCAGATGGGGTAATTATAACCAAATATGTATAACGCCTCAGTCCCAAAATACGTAGGACCAGGATACGTAAACATGTCAACTACGTGTCAATAGACTCCAGCTGGCTCGAATACGTATAAGCTGTATAGTAATAGCCAACTATCTATCATAAATCAATACTATCACTAAGTCTCAATCCACAGTAATATAGAACACAAGAATGGGCAATGTATATCTTGCTGTGCACCCCATGCTACACTTGTACGAATAGACTCGAAAGAAATAATATAAGCCTACAAATACTAGGCTAACAAACAGAATGTAAGTAAAAGGAGATGAACATATAAACGCAAAAGATATATGAATCTAAAATAGCAACACCATCATGATCCGTAAACTAACTCTGCTCAGTCAACTAACTAGAGAGATCAACAAGTACTCAAGGGACATAACAAGATACATAATATACAAGTGTACTATACAGTAAATAACATGCATGGAAAAAGGATATAAATATTGCAAAAAATAAAGACTAAAGAAAGTACGGTACATGAATGAAACAAGAGAAAAATGGCATGCCGTCAAGAATCATGCTAATAAACATGACTATAGGCAAACTAAGATAAACCACAACCCGGTGATAGCTAACGGTCCTATAGATTACAGGCCGGTGGTTGCTAACAACCTCGGATGAAAACTTCATTCGAAAACAAGTATGTAGACACAAAAATGTGTTGATTCCAGCTGGAAACAAAACGACTAAAATTGGTCAAAGTCAATTTAGTCAAGAAGTATTAAAAAAAGTCAAAATAATTCTGATTTTTTCTGTGAACTCCATTTTGCAAACTGACAACGTTGAAATTATTTTGACTTTTTTAATGCCTTGTGACTAATTTGATTGACCAATTTTATACATTTTGTTTCTAGCTCCAATCAATGATTTTTGTGTCTACGAACTTGTTTTTGAACGATAATTTCATCCGCCAACTCTTTGCAAAATGACAACATTGAATTTTTTTGGACAATTTTGCCCCTTTAGTGCTTTTTACCGGTTTGACTAATTTAGTCGTTTTGTCACCAACTCCAATCAACACATTTTTGTGTGGAAATACTTGTTCTTAAACGATGATTTCACTGGGGTACTCCGTTTTGCAAACAGACAATACTAGATATATTTCCATTTTTTTACCATTTTAATGCTTTTTGAACATGTTGACTTTGACAAAATTTAGTCGTTTTACTTCCAACTCTAATCAACACAATTTTGTATCTACAAATTCTTTCTTTCGAACGACGATTTCATATGCTAATACCGTTTCACAAACCAACAACATTCGAAACTTTTTCCTATTTATATTTTGAGAAATTTTGAGTCACAACCCACTTTTTTTACCCATATTCAAGGTGCACCCCACTGCTTTACCTTTTTGTAAGTTACCCCCCCCACTTTTGACAGATTCCGTCCAAGACCAACGGTCAACGCATTTGACCGATAATTTTGGACGAAAATACCTTCCCCAAACCCAAACCCAAACTCCTCCTCCTTCCGCTCTGCCCCCCTCCCCGGCCCCGCCATTGTTGTGGCCCCGCCCCGCCGCTGCCGTTGCCGCGCCCATCACCGCCGCCACCACCACCTTCACCTTCACCTGTCACGACTCGCACCCAATGTAGGGGCACGAGAAGTGGGTACGTCCAGCCTACGCCGCAGTGTCGACGGTAGAACGCTGTTCTAGTTCACAATCACAACTAAACACAATATGATATACTTTCCAAATGGAGGACAATCACAGAAGGATATAACTCAATCACAAAACTAGAGGTAGATAATCAGCACGAGAAGAAAGATATGAATCACAAAGTGAGATACAACCAGAATGAAATAGATAGAAGGATCACAATATTTTAATACAACCATATTTGAAGAAGTTTAAGCGTTATCATCACCACAACCACAAAGTATGAAATAAGTACAACTAATGAAACAACTAAAGACAACAACTCAACCATAAGCTAGTAATCTACTCCAAGCTCTAGTGTGACTCCTCTAGGCTAGCCTGGAACCTCGGAGTTATCTGTAAAAATTTTCAACAGGTCCAATCAGGACAGGAACGAGCACATAATCTCAAACAGTTCATATCATGGCAAGAAATGTAAAGCATGCAATAGAGTAAGATATATAAAACGCTGTAAGAAATGTACATAAAAAGTAAGAGAGGTATCTGTAACTGGAAATATCTACTATAAGTAAAGAACTGTAAGTGACTATTGATTTAGAGCACAATATGGTTATATAAACAGGTTGGGTTGCACGTGAATAAGCTATTGAAGTACACATGAATAACTACTGGGGATATGATCCACATAACCAATTCTACTCACCCATGCTCCAATCAATACACAAGGATCCATTCAAGTTACATTACGTACATGATTTCACGTGGGCTCAATAAATGAGTGCACATGAATAATTACACATGAGGGCTTTATGAACATGAGAGTACATGAATCACATGAGTATACATAAATGGTGGAAGCACAGGATACATAATGTAAGTGAAAAGCACATGACATGACGTATCCGATGCTCCCGAGGGGGATAACATCTCATGAAAAGATCCATATAGTACCAATCCGTGTTAACAACGTTACAGCATCAAGTAAAGTAATCTAGAGCAAGAATATAAGTCCTAGTAAGTATGAAACGATCAGAAAATGTACTCGCCTTATAACCTGAACAGCTGATATGTATAGATGGCCAAATTGGAGTCACAGAGTCCTAGTTAAGGCAACACAGTTTATAAAGAGTTCAAATTATATGACAAATAAAATTACAATACAATCTACATGATTCTAAGTCAATTTAGGTCAAAATTAACTCTTGGTCAACAATCTATGGGTTGGACAGCCATCTAGTTAACTTGGGTCAAACTTGTAATCAATCTAGGTTAGGCTATCCTATTCAAATCATATCCTACTTATAATATCTATGCAAAATCCTAAAGTCTAACCTTACCTTACCTTATATATATATATATATATATATATATATATATATATATATATATATATATATATATATACCTGGTATTTAACTTAAAGTTATACTATATCCTTAGTATCCACAACCTTAACTCCTCTATATCTAAACTCCACTCTAACTCTTAACTCACACTCACAATATCCTACTCCCATACTATCTCATAACCCTCACACTAAATCTTGACTCTCGCACTAAATCATGACTCTCACACTAACTCAAACTTTTACACTAACTCACATATCTATTCCTTCCTGAGAATTCGATCACTGGCACCCTCACATAAATCTAAATATTCATACAACATGGGACAAGGGGCTGCCTAATGCAGCCCCTACTACTGCTGTAGGCCCTCATTGCTGCTGCTGCAAATAAACCATGCCAAACCAAGCCTAGGCAAGGTCAATCTCACCTGCTGCCATAACAAATTGCTACTGCTCCTCTTGCAGGCAGCCTTTATTGCTGCAAATAAATTCCCCTACCCTTCAAACCAACTCACCTCTCTCTTAAGCTCAAACCCACAATCCTTCACAGGAAACTACCAACTCAACTCAACATCTAAACATATGCAACCCTCTTCTTTCTCTCACAGCTCTCTCTCAAAACCTTCACACATATCTACAAATCCTTATAACTTTCCTATTCATTCAAACACTCAAACTTCCCTTCAACTCACGGTCACTCTAAACCCCCACATAACTATATACATAAAGTACAAACATTCATATATATATATATATATATATATATATATACATATCTGTATATTCAGATTATATATAAATACATATACAAGGATAACTTATAAACTGGAAAAAAAGAAACATCTAACCTATATTTAAACCTATGGAGGAACAGGAAAATCAGAGTAAATTCGAAACCAAGGTACCTGAATTCGAAACCCAAAACCTACATCAAAACCAATTTGGAAACATGAATTTAAATACAGGTAATATCTGTAAACTCATTTGAAAACATAAGGATTGAAATATCATTTAACCCAGGTTTTAATGTAACCTTATTTTGAAATGATAAACTCGAAATCATCCTGAGAACCAGTTTTGGAAACACAATCAAACTTAGGTAAAACATATAAAATCTTATTTGAAATCCCAGATTCGAATTCAACATTTTGAAATCATTTTCGAAAGCATGAAACATATGTATCAGTCAACCCTATATTCGAACTCAAAAACCATTTCAAAACCAACACAACCACGTGTCACCGGGTGGGGGAGTCACGTGTCAACATGGGGGGTCAATTCGTGTCCTCGAGTGTCCCAAACATCGTGCCCACAGTATCGAAACACTGTATTAAAGTGTCACAGGAGACAGTGCAGTGCACTATCTCGTGCACGTGTGTCGAGTCCCAAAGGATACGACACACACATCCACAAGTATCGTGCACGTGTCCACTACTAGTCTAGGTCTAGGGCTAGGGTTAGGGTAGCCTGATACGAGTCCTAGAGTCGCCGTGTCTGCGTTTCAAACGCGTATCAGTGTTTGATTTTTGTGTGTGTACAGTGTATACGAAACCAGTGCACACACAATTTCTCACTCGACACGACACCAAATCACCTCAAACTTGATGTGTGTCGTGTCAGTCGTGTGCCCAATGTGTCCACCAAGTTTCGTGTCATATCGAGCCGTGTCGTCTCCTACAGAGTGCTCGAGCAGCAGGGGATGTGTCACAGCCCTCGTGCTGTGTCCCCATGTCCATTTTGGACACAAAAACTAACCTAAATTGTGCTCAATCTTAGGGTTTAGGAATGCCCTCATATAGGGCTACAAATTCATGTAATTAGTTTTGAAAATCATTAACATTTAATCCATTGTGGCATTTCACCAAACACTTTACACTACACTCCGATACGTGTCCGATACGCATATCAAATGGACACCAATTCCTACCAAACTTGGTCTACATCTATGGGACACCTAAATGAATGCAACTATGGAAAGAAATTAAGAATTTGAATAAGTTTGATAGGTTTTACCTATTGAGAGTGAATCTCAATGAAAAGATTAAAGAGTGAGGGTCCTTACTCCAATTTGCAATGGTCGCAAGCCTCCAAATCCTTGCTAGCTACCCACCAATGGTATCTTCTACTGTAGGGGAGTCCAATGCAAAAGACTAGGCTCAATTTGGAGGAGAAATAAAAAATTAGGGATGATTTGGGGAAGAACACTATTAGGGTTCTAAAGAGGCTATGTAAAAGAGGCAAAGGGGTGCTAGGAGATGTTATATAGAGGTGGAGATCCTTTGATGGCAGCCTAGGATTATTTCTAGGGTTAGGTTTAGTTTCATGAGGTTTAAAGGCCTCTAGCTAGTTTAATTCTAGTCCTCAAGCTAAAGGCCCAAGTGAAAATATCTATCATTAACAAATATCTAACCTCAACTTAATATCTAGATATTCCTAACCTTGTCATGATGGAAGCTTCTAATCTAATATCTAGGCTCATGGATAATATCTAGGTTAGAAAAATTCTAGGTTAATCTCTAACAAAACACTTAGCACATTATCACTTAATCAAAATCCTAATTAATTCAAAAGTCACAAAATGACCAAAATATCCTTAGGCTAAAAAGTTGTAATTAGTTATTCTAATCACATGGTTAGGTCTCCGAGGTCATGGTCAGTCTCTAGGCTAAGCAGTTCTAGGGTTACACTATCAAAACACCAAAATCACAATGCATCCAATTAAATAGTATTAAATTAATTAAAATTCACCAAAAATACTATCATGAATTAAATCCTATTATTTTAATAATCAATTTTACAAAAGTTCAAAATTACCCTTATTTTAGAAAAGTGGTGGTTACAAGTCTACCCCCTTTAGAAGAATTTTGTCCTCGAAATTTAGGTCGATCGTACTCCTTCTATGTCAAACCCCCAATCAATCAAGATCTTAAGAAAACTTATCTAAATCATGCAATTGGAAAGATAACATATAGGGTTGTGGTAGGTAGTATCAGTCTGAGGTCTCATCTAGCCATTCTAGTCATACTAGATCAAAAGCAGTCATAAGGTATCAAAACATACAACAATATGGTAGGGTACATCAATCATCAAAGACATGCTAAGGTATAGGTCAAGGACTCACCTCCAACTAGGTCTGGTGGCTGGAACTTCACCATCACCATCACCACCACCACCACCACCACCACCTTCACCTTCACCATCACTACCACCACCACCACCACCACCACCACCACCACCAACACCTTCACCACCACCACCACCATCACCACCACCGCTCCCTCGCCGCCCCCGATCTGACTTCCCCTCCCCCCTCCCCCCTCCCCCAGCTTCGCCCCTCTCCTTCCCTCCTGCTCCGTCCCCCGCGCTCTGTCCTCCGCTGTCGCGCCCCCACCCTCCCTCCTCCGCCAACGCACCCCGCCCCCTCCCCCGCTCCGCCCTGCACCCTGCCCAGCTGCACCCGCGCCCCCGCTCCACCCCATCCTTCGCTCCTTCTCTGTCCCCTCCCCCGCCAGCAACAGCAGCGACAGCGACGGGTGGGCACGGCAGCAACAACAGCGACAGCAGCAGGTGGGCGCGGCAGCGGCGGTACGGGGGTGCGGCATCGACGGGGGAAGGAGGAACCGGGAGCGGGGGATGGGGGGCAGAGAATTAGGATTTGAATTTGAGTTTGGGTTTGAGGAGAGAGAATACAGGGGTATTTTTGTCCAAAATTATTATTCAAAGGGGTTGACCGTCAACTATGGACGATTTTCGTCAAAAGTGGCGGCATTCGTACGTTAAGGTAAAGCAATAGGGTGCACCTTGAATATGGGTAAACAAAGTGGGGTGCGACTCAAAATTTCTTTTATATTTTTTGACTAGTTTGACTTCAACCAATTTTAGTCATTTTGTATCCATCTCCAATCAACACTTTTTTGTCTACGAATTGTTGTTCGAACGACCATTTCGCCCGTGAACTTCATTTCGCAAACCGACAATGTTGGAATTTTGCCTTTTAATCTTTTTGATCGGTTTGACATTGACCAATTTTAGTCGTTTTGCTTCCAGCTCCAATCAACATGTTTTTGTGTCTACGGACTGTTTTTCGAATGACCATTTCTTTGTGAACTCCATTTTGCAAACTGATAATGTCAAAATTATTTTGATTTTTTTAATATTTTTTGACCAGTTTGACTTTAACTAATTTTAGTTGTTTTGCTTATAGCACCTATTAACATATTTTTTGTGTCTACCGACAATATTGTACTTTTTCACATTTTTGCCATTTTACTACTTTTTGACTGATTTAACTTTAACCAATTTTAGTCATTTTACAGCTCCAATCAACACATTTTTGTGTCGACTAACTTGTTTATGAATGATGATTTTACAGAGGTACTGTGTTTATTGGTGCTAGCAGCAAAACGACTAACTGACATTTTTGAAAAGATGTATCTTTTCAAATTACATCTAATGTTGGTCCAATAAACACAAATTTATGTCTACGGACTTGTTTTCGTGTGAAACAAGTCCGTGTACATAAAATTGTGTTGATTGGAGATGGAAGCAAAGCGACTAAAATTGGTCAAAGTCATATCGATCAAAAAAATTAGTAGGGCAAAAAAGTCCAAAAGTTCCAACGTTGTCAGCTTACGAAACGGAGTTTATGAGTGAAATGGTCGTTCAAAAAATAGTTTGTAGACACAAAAAAGTGTTGATTGGAGCTGGTAGCAAAACAACTAATATTGGTTAAAGTCAAACTGGTCAAAAAAATAACTCAAAAAAAGTAAAAAAATTGAATGTTTTCGGTTTGTAAAACAGAATTCACAGATGAAATCGTTGTTCAAAAATATGTCTGTAAATACAAAAATGTGCTGATTAGAGTTGGAAGCAAAACGACTAAATTTGGTCGAAGTCAATGTAGTGTCCAGCTTCCATTGGGACGAAGCACTATGTAATAGGCTCGTGGCAAGTCAGACATGGTCAAAAACATAGATGGCTAGTCTGACTCAGTAACGAGTTTCGTATACGAAAACCTTGGCATCAATCATCGATTTGGACGAATGATATGAGAACCGTTCCAACTAATGGATCGACTTCTGTTGGAATAAGTCTTAGATGCAGCGGACTGTGTCTTGGCGAGTGAGCTCTAAATAAGAGTCCTTCCGACGGGACCTGTCTGCTGTTGGTTTTCTTAGTTTTTTGGATGTTTTGCTGCTTGGTTTTGATGAGTGTGCTTTCACGTTGATTTCTGACTGCACCTTTGGAAATTTTGAAGGGAGAAGGATTGAAGAAGGAATTCTAATATGATGTTCGTGCCATTGCAGTAGTTCGTGTAATTGACGTTTAACCGCTGCGAAGCGATCTCATACTCTCAGCACATTTCTTTTAGGTGGGTGGTTCAGCCACTTCTTTTCTACTCCTTCCCGCCAAGAAATTCTTGATGTTCAAACGTTCAAATCGATGATGCTGGTTGAATATATATTGTGCCACTAAGATAAAGAACATGGGATAATAGTAATATAAATAATATAACTAGGCATCGCATCGAGGCGAGCAGTTTGGTTCAAAATTGGGAAAACTGTTGACATGAAGGACATTGAAACATCGATTTGTGGCACGTTGCCTCGGAGTATTTGGTACTAGCTAGTCTCCAAATCAAAACATACGACTTTAAAAGAAATAGATGAATTGTTGAGTAAGTTATAGAATTGTACTGCTAAATTATATTTGTGTGGTGCATTATGTTGCCTACATTAAACGACCAAGAAGGATTTAAAATTCGTACTAGGGGGAATTTGACATTTGTACTTAGCACGAGGCTCTGCGAGACCCCTAATTAGGCTAGCAACATGGACTGATAGGGTACGTCGCAATGCCATTGAGAATTGTCCCTCGTGGTATGGTAATACTAATACCGCATATAAGATAGATAGCATGCTCACCTATTGTCTTGTGCAGGTGGTAAGTATTATATTTGTTTTATGCAGGAAGGAGAACGACCATGGTAAGATCAAGTGAAAATAGTTATGTTGTTTACTGCTTTAAATCATGCCTTCGGTATGAACTACAACTCATTTAGTTCTAAATAGCAAGATCACTTCAAATGCTTGGAATCCTTAATAAGTAGTATCGGTTTAGACAAGTAGTTTTGTCCCGCTCACCAGTGCATTCCCAAATGTAATAATCCCCAACTCTCTAGGTGACGAGCGCGCTACAGGAGCACGAGACTAGACTAAAGAAAAGGAGATGGCTCGAAGCTCTTCTATTTTTAAGTATTGAAGCCAATTCATCTCGAAGGCTTTTTTTGTTCAAATGTATAAAGGGGCATGAATGTATGGAACGACAAGGATTATTTTATGGCAGCTTGTCAAATATTTTTCTTTTATATTTTAAAGAATACAGCCGTAACGACATATGTAATATAAAAATGACCTTGCACATACTTTGCAAGTTTTATCAATGAAAAGCTTAATTTCTTCCTATACTGGGTTTTCAACTCTCTACACTGTTTAATTTCAACTTGTTGTCTCAAACGAATGATCAAATATACGTTTTTGCCTTGTACAAGTCCAATATAGACTTGTACGACATCACGCCCCAGTGAGGACGATCGATTCATCTTGAGTCGATGCGAGGACGAACGATTTAGCAAATCGGGGCGTGACAAGTTGTTACCAAAGCACGGTTCACACCTCGGACCTTTCAAAAATATTTCTTTTGGATATTGTTGTAATTTTTCAAAATTTTATGCTTTTCGACATATACTAGATGAAATAATCGTTTCATACAGATAAGCCCATAGATATTTTTGAGAATACTAATGGGTTTGCTCAATTTTGTAGAAATGACTGAAAGATCGGGTGCCCTGCTGTTTATGCCACATTGATTAGCACGGATAGCACCGTGGTGGCGGCGCCTAGCGAATCTACAATGGAGAAAATGATGCACTCATGGAAGTCTAACAACGCCATGCAGAGATGTAGCGACAACAGCTACAGGCACAGATATAGGCTCAGTTCAGTGCCCAACAAAAGCAGATAGACGCCCTGACACGGACCTTGAGGACCATGGCAAACTAGCAGAATTTGGCAACTGCGACATCCGAAGAAGAAGTGGAAGAATTACAACCAGTAACAATGAAGCCTCTGGCCTCATCTTTCTTGTTTAAGGCAACGAAGTTCAAGAAGATGAACCCACTTGAATTTAACGACCGAGCAGAGCCTGACGAGATCATGGGGTGGCTAGCGAAGATTGAGGGATTGTTCAATCTCCTCAACATCAAGGGGTTCAAGAGAGTGGCGTCGCGGCCTTGCAGCTACACTTGAGGGCCTACGACTGGTGGAAGGCAAAGAAATAAGAGCTTCATGAAGCCAACCCCAATACCAAGATCTCGTGGGAGAAGTTCAGGCAAGCCTTCCTGGAACAATATATTTCTCGTATTTTTGTCGACAGAAAGAGGATGAATTTATGTCCTTAAAGCAAGGGAACATGTCAGTTGATGATTACGATGTGAAGTTCACAAAACTTACAAAGTTTGGCGGGGCTTCCTATCGAACAAGGAAGCGTGGTATGAGCGCTTGCAATAAGGCCTGAATGACGATCTTCGTAGGAAAGTCATGAACAAAAATATCAAACCTACAGAGAATACAACGACGATGTGCTTAATAGCTAGCGAACCTTCGACCCTATGCCACGGTGGGTAGTGCCAGCTGTCTGTAACAACTTCAACAAGCGTCCTCACAGCATAGGATAATTCGGTGTGCCAAAGCGCCATAATACATTCGAGAATCAGGGGCCCAATCCCAGAGTACGCTGCAATAAATACGGACTGAATGGGCATCATGTATTCGAATGCCTTATAGCGGATGCTTTACATATGGGCAGGTAGGCCACAAGGTGGCAGATTATCAGATGAGGAGTACGAACCAACATCCTCTGAGGAATGTTCTGAACCAACATCCTCCAAAGAACGTCCAAAATCAGAATAGGGCACCAACCGCTAATGGTGCAAATACGGTACAACTGAACCCACAAAATCGTCGGAGGCACAAGGCTGAGTCTACGCACTAACTCGGAATGAAGTGTTCGTATCTGACATGGTTGTAGTAGGTATATTAATCTATAAAAATATGTCTGCTAGAGTACTGTTTGATTCGGGTGCTACACATAGCTTCATATCTGCTGACTTTGTAGAAGAAAATAAATTACCTAAGCAATTGCTAGATACGAATCTTAGTGTGTTAGCACTCTATCGGGAGTAGATATGCCTGTCACTCAAATTTGTAGGGATGGTTACATCTGTATCGGTAGGAGGAATCTATCCTTGGAAGTTATTGTTCTCGACATCAAGGAGTACGGTATCATCCTCGGCATGGATTCTTTGGGTGCATGCCATACAACCATCGAGTTCACAGAGAAAAGAGTTGTGTTCTATCTCCCCGACAAAACAGAGTTCTCTTACTTGTACGAAGCAGCGTCGAAGACGGCCATGGTGATATCGGCAATTTCAGCAAGGTGCATGTTGCGTGCTAGTTGTAGCGGGTACCTAACATTAGTTCGAGACACAAGAAAGGAGATTGCAGGCACAACGCAAACTGAAGTCGTGACGGATTTTCCCGACATGTTCCCAAACGAGTCGCTAGAGATGTCGTCGGATCGAGAGAGGATATGCTTGCCACTCAAATTTGTAGGGCCAGTTACATCTATATCGGTAGAAGGAATCTATCCTTGGAAGTTATTGTCTTCGACATTAAGGAGTACGGTATCATCCTTGGCATGGATTCATTGGGTGCATACCATACAACCATCGAGTGCACAGAGAAAAGAGTTGTGTTGCATGTTCCTGATGAAACAGAGTTCTCCTACTTGTGCGAAGCAGCATCGAAGACGGCCATGGTGATATCGGCAATTTCAGCAAGGTACATATTGTGTGCTGGTTGTAGTGGGTACCTAACATTAGTTCGAGACAAGAAATAAGATTGTAGGCACGATGCAGACTGAAGTCATGGCGAATTTCCTCGACGTGTTCCCAGACGAGTCACCAGGGATGCCGTCGGATCGAGAGATAGAATTCAGCATTGACACCTTTCCAGAACACTCGACCGATATCCAAAGTACCCTACCGAATGGCGCCGACAGAGCTGAAAGAACTAAAGTCACAGCTACAAGAGCTACTAGACTACAGATATTCGCCCTAACGTCTCTCTGTGGGGTGTTCCAGTGCTGTCCGTAAAGAAGAAGGATGGATCGATGCGACTATGCATCGATTATCGGGAACTTAACAAAGCCTTGGTGCGAAACAAGTAACCATTGCTGAGGATCGATGTCTTTTGATCAACTACAAGGGGCCATAGTATTTTCCAAGATTGATCTTCGCTCAAGCTACCATTAGTTGAAGATCAAGCTCGAGGACATACCGAAGTCCACATTCTGAACTCGATACGGCCACAACGAGTTCCTAGTTATGTCGTTCGGTTTGACAAATGCCCCCGCCGCCTTTATGGATCTAACGAACCGAGTCTTCCGACCGTTTGTAGACAAATTCATAGTCGTATTCATTGACGACATTCTCATCTATTCGAAGATCAAGGAAGACAACGCAAAGCATTTGAAGGCAGTGCTACAGACTTTTCATTAACATCAACTATATGCTAAATTCAGTAAGTGTGAGTTCTGAATGAGCAGTGTGACGTTCCTTGGGCACGTTATTTTGGCTGAAGGCGTCCGGTGGACCCAAAGAAGACCGAAGCGATGGTTGAGTGGAAACACCTACCTCGGCGGGTGACATCCGTAGTTTTCTTGGCTTGGCGGGCTACTACCGAAGATTTGTAAAAGACTTCTCCAAGATTGTGTCACCTCTGACTCGTCTCACCCAGAAAAGAGTCACATTCGAGTGGAATGACGATTATGAATCTAGCTTCCAGGAGTTAAAGCAACGGCTCGTCTCAGCTCCAAACTTGTACTTCCGGACGGGCCAAAAGGGTTTCATATACCCAGCAATGTATCGAGAACTAGCTTAGGGTGCGTGCTTATGCTTAAGGTAAGGTGATTTTATTTGCTTCGAGGCAGTTGAAGCAGCATGAAAAGAATTATCCTACACATGATTTGGAACTAGTGGCAACTATGTTCGAGTTGAAGCTATGGCAGCACTATCTTTATGGTGTGGCTTGCAGCATCTATACGGATCACAAAAGCCTGAAATAAATTTTTACTCAACGGGACTTGAACTTACGACAGCGCGTTGGCTCGAAGTCATTAAGGATTATGATCTGACGTTCGAGTACATGCCAGGTAAGGGAAACGTTATAGTGGATGCTCTTGGCAGAATGTTCGGAGGATTGTTGGCTATCAATTGTGACATACAACAAGACTTGGCAAAAATGGGTATCAAACTCCGAATTCGATATCGAGGGGCGCAGTTGGCTCAATTACACCTGGAGCCGAGCTTGTGCGACAAGATAAAGACTGTACAGAAGGACGACCTATTCCTTAAAAAGATGCACAAGCTGATTTCAACAAGGAATACGATCGACTTTGTGGAGGATAAAGATGGGATGATGCGGGTGAAGGAAAGGATGTGCGTGCATGACCATGCCAAACATAGAAAACAAATTCTTATGGAGGCTCACCAAGATGTACAAGGACTTGCGTACGACCTTTTGGTGGCACGACATGAAGAAGGTTATGGCAACTTTTGTGTCACAGTGCATGACCTGTCAACAAGTGAAGTCCGAACACCAACGACCAGGTGGAGAGCTGCAAAACCTCATAAATTCAACATGGAAGTAGGACAATATCTCTATTGATTTTATCATGGGCTTTTCGAAGATACCGCAGGGGAATGACGCAATTTGGGTCATTGTTGACTGATTGACCAAGTTCGCTCATTTCATCGCTATCAAAGTATCCTAGAGCGTTGGTTGGTTGGCATAGATGTACATCGATGAGATTGTTCGACTTCACGGGGTACTAGCCATGATTATTTTGGATAGAGACGGGCAATTTTTGTCGCGTTTCTGGACGAGCCTACAAGCGGTACTAGGCATCAAGCTGAATTTTAGCTCTACGTACCACCTACAAACTGACAACTAAACAAAGAGAGTAAATCAGATCCTGAAAGACATGCTACATTTGTGTGTGAATGATTTGAAGACTAGTTGGGATACGCACCATGCTAAATTTTAGCTCTGCGTACCACCTATACCATATTTTCGTTAGAATCACCCATCTATGCTCGTTCTTACCATTGCACGGCTACTTTAAACCATATTTTGGATATAATTATCCATTTAATAGTCATTTTCATCATTATATGCTGATACTATACCGTATTTCAGTTAGAAATAATTATTTATACTCGTTTTCACCATTCTACGAGCATTTGTTACATTATTTCCGTTTGAAAAAATTACATTTGTATATCCGTTTCCATAATTCTACATCACTTTTTTACCATATTTTGGTTTGAATCAAGCATTTGTACTCGGTTTCAGCAATTTACTCTCATTCTATACCATATTTCGATTAGAATAACCCATCTATACTCGTTTTCACCATTCTATACCATACTTCTGTTAGAATCACCCATCTATACTCATTTTTACGATTGCACGACTACTTTATACCATATTTTGGTTATAGTTAACAATCTAATACTCATTTTCATCAATGTATGCTCATATTATACAATATTTTCGTTAGAATCAATTATTTATACTATTTTTCACCACTCTACGAGCACTTGATGCATTATTTCGGTTAGAAATAATATTTCCATACCCGTTCCCACAATTCAACGCCCATTTTTTTACCATATTTTGGTTAGAATCATGCTTTTGTACTCGGTTTCACCAATTTACTCTCATTCCATACCGTATTTCGATTTAAATAACCCTCTTGTACTCGTTTTCACTGTTATACGCCCATTTTACACCATAATTTCATTAGTATCACCCATCTATACTCGTTTTTACCATTGCACGACTATTTTATTCCATATTTCGGTTATAGTTGTCCATGTAATACTCGTTTTCATCATTGTATGCTCATACTATACCATGTTTCAGTTAGAATCAATTATCTATACTCGATTTTACCATTGTATGAGCATTTCATACATTATTTTGGTTAGACATTACATTTTTATACCCATTTCCATAATTCTACGCCACTTTTTTGAATTATATTTTGGTTAGAATCGTGCACTTGTACTCAGTTTCACCAATTTAGATCCATTATATACCATATTTCAATTAAAATAACCCATCTATACTCGTTTTCACCGTTGTACATCCATTTCATACCATATTTTCGTTAGAATTACCCATCTATACTCGTTTTTACCATTACACGACTACTTTATACCATATTTTAGTTATAATTACCCATCTAATACTTGTTTTTGTCATTTATGCTCATACTATACCATATTTTAGTTATAATTAATTATTTATACTCATTTTCACCATTCTACGAGCATTTGATAAATTATTTCGGTTAGAATTTCATTTTTATACATGTTTCCACAATTCTATGCCACTCCTTTTACCATATTTTGGTTAGAATCATGCATTTGTATTCAGTTTCACCAATTTACTCACATTCTGTAACATATTTTGATTAGAATAACCCATCTGTACTCGTTTTCACCATTGTACGTTTATTTTACACCATATTTTCGTTAGAATTATCCATCTATACTCGTTTTTACCATTGCATGACTACTTTAAACCATATTTTGGTTATAATTATCTATCTAATACTCGTTTTTATCATTGTATGCTCATACTATACTGTATTTCAGTTAGAATCAATTATTTATACTTGTTCACCATTTTATGAGAATTTGATATATTATTTCGATTAGAAATTATATTTCTACACTCGTTTCCACAAATCTACGCCAGTTTTTTACCATATTTTTGTTAGCATCACGCATTTGTACTAGGTTTCACCAATTTACTCTCATTCTATACCATATTTCGATTAGAATCACCCATATGTACTTATTTTCACCATTCTACACCATATTTCCATTAAAATCGCCCATCTATACTCGTTTTTACCATTGTAGGACTACTTTATACCATATTTTGGTTATAATTAACAATCATACTCATTTTCATCATTGTATGCTCTTACTATACAGTATTTTAGTTAGAATCAATTATTTATACTCGTTTTCACTATTCTACGAGCATTTGATACATTATTTCGGTTAGAAATAATATTTTTATACCCGTTCCCACATTCTATACCATATTTCTTTTAGAATCACCCATCTGTACTCGTTTTCATCATTGTACTCCCATTCTATACCATATTTCTTTTAGAATCACCCATATATGCTCGTTCTCACCATTGCATGACTACTTTAGACTATATTTTGGATATAATTACCCATATAATATTCATTTTTATCATTGTTTGCTAATACTATACCGTATTTCAGTTATAAACAATTATTTATACTTGTTTTCACCATTCTACGAGCATTTGATACATTATTTTCTTTTGAAATTACATTTGTATACCCATTTCCATAATTATATATAACTCTTTTTTTTTACCATATTTTGGTTTGAATCAAGCATTTGTACTCGGTTTCACAAATTTACTCCCATTCTATACCATATTTCGAATAGAATTACCCATCTATACTCGTTTCACCATTTTACACCATATTTCCGTTAGAATCATCCATATATACTCGTTTTTACCCTTGCACGACTACTTTATACCATATTTTTGTTATAATTAACCATCTAATACTCGATAGGGTGGAGTAATTCTACTGGAGAAGTTTTTGTGGACTTAACATCTTTTATGCGCATAAAATTAGACACAGATGATAAGTTTAAGATTGACCAACACCATCAGAGGTATTATGGACGTGGTGGTGGAAAGTCGATTGATAGAAATGTTTACTCAGAGGTAATATGGACGTGGTAAACATTGCATTGTGGTAGAGTTATCTTACTCAGAGGTTATGCGAACGTGGAAAGGTATGACTCTGTGGGGATAGAGAAAACAAGTCAGAGGTGATATGGACGTGGACGTTTCCTGTTGGGGATATAGCGACCCAGAGGATACTAAGTATAGATGTCAACTCAGAGGTAGTATGGACGTGGTAGACATTGACTTGAAGTATCTTACTCAGAGGTTATGCGAACATGGTAAGATAGAATTCTATAGGGACGTAGAGAACAATTCAGAGGTGATGTGGACGTTATTGTTTTCTACTGGGAGAACTATAATAAAATGTCCTAGAACAGTTGGGCTCTTTAGGATTTGTTTGATGAAGGAATAGTTCAGGGGCGTATTTTTACGATCCTTGCTGGGGATATGGAGTCTGAGGCATGCTGAGATTAGGATGCAGCAAAAAAAACTCAGTACTTTAATCGGAGTCCATTGGGGTTAAAAAAGTATGTGCTAGGACTAGACACAGTACTTTTTGAGAAACTTGTCGTTGATCGACATCATTAGCAAATCTTCGTTAGGTTTCACAAGCCTGTAGGCACCGTTAGAATACACAGACCCTACCATAAAGGGGTCCTCCCACTTAGGCTTAAACTTCCCGATTGTCTTGTGAGTCATGACCATCGGTCTTCTCACTTTCAACATGAGGTCGCCTATTTGAAATGCCCTTTCCTTGACCTTGTTGTAAAAGGCTCCATAAATTCGAGCTTGATAAAGCTCGATGCATTGCTGGAGTAGAAGACGCTTTTCGTCCAACGCTTTCAACCCTTGTAGCCGACGACGTTGGTTTTCTTCCTCCGTTAGCTGGTTAGTGATAGCTACCCATAAATAGGGGATCTAGATCTCCAGGGGCAGAACTGTCTCGCTCCCGTAAACTAGAAAAAATGGCATATTGCCTGTTGGGGTTCAGACCGTCGTACGATAATCCCAAAGACATTTGCCCAATTTCTTATTCCAGTCGCATTTATTGGATGATACGACCTTCTTGAGAACTTTGACAATTGTTTTGTTGAACGCTTATGCTAACCCATTTGCCGTTGGATTATTGGCCGTCAACGCTACATTCTGGATTCGGTTTTTATCACAAAATCGATGGAAGGCATGGCTCAAAAACTAAGGACCGTTGTCGTAGATGATTCTCCGAGGTATCCCGAAGTGGTAAATGATGTGATGCTTAACGAAGCTAATCACGTTGGAAGTTTTCACTTTGACCAGTTTTATCGCCTCTGCCTATTTCGAAAAGTAATCGATGATGGCGAGGATGAACCGATGCCCCTTAGACGACGGAGGGCTGATTGGTCCAATGATGTCCATACCCCATGCCTCGAACGGCCAAGCTACAGCCGTGGGGTATAGAAACTCTGAAGGTTGATGGATGAAATTAGCATGTAGCTGACATACTCTACATTTTCTGGCTTATTCAACAGCATCTGTCGCCAAAGTACCATCATGTGCTTCTCGGAGTGCTTCCTTTGCTTCTGCATTCGACAAGCATCGGAGGAGTAGCCCGTCATAAGAATATAGCATTCTAGTAGCAGTATCATAACAGAATCAAAGATAGCGTCTTCTAACAAAGGCAGCTTCCTTCGGGTCGTCGGGAAGGATCCCATAGACTGTATAGTCTATGAATGGGAATCGCCCGTCCCTGACATCAATATTATTGTCTGTATGCAAGGAGAAGTTTAGACACACTCATAGGTTCTTCTTGGGATATACTGTGGAGATTATATCGACTGCTTCTTGATGGTAAGGGAGAAAATCTTTATGTCGGACGTCGTATTGGCCTCTAACCTGATTTACTATCAGTTTCGAGTCGCCATAGGCATCTACAAAGTCAAAACTAGGACTAAACCCTTGGGTCGTGATTTACTATCACAATGAACGACCAATCCCTTAGGAGTAACTAGGACCACTCCCACTCCTGCGACAATTTCAACTTTGGGTCATGTTCTTGAGGCGCCATCGAAGAACATTCGCCCGACGGGCTTCTCTATGACTATGTTGGATTCCAAGACCTCATCTGGAACACTGTTGTAGAGTTTTAACGTTTCTGGTACAAGGTGTGCTGCCAAGAAATCGACCAATGCTTGACCTTCTACGGGACGAACATCATGTCATAAGGCGATAGCAGAATTCCCCACGTAGCCAACTATGAGTTTAGCGCTTCCAACTTAGTCATGAGAACTCTGAGGGGATGGACCCTAGAGATAACGTGGATCATCTGCCCAACTACATAATTGTTGGTCTTCTGAATAGCGAAGACTAGAGCGAGGAACTCCTTCTCGACGAGATAGTACCGATATTTGGCTCCAATCATTGTCCTGCTTAGATGGTAGATAGCTTGCTCGTGGCCTGTATCACTTTTTTGAGCTAGCATGGCACCGAGAGAATGATCCATCGTACGAACATAAAGCAAGAAGGGTCTTCCCATGACCGGGGCAACCGGGACAGGGGGATTCGTGAGATATTTTTTAATGTCGTCGAATTCTTGCTGGCACACTTTTGGTATAGACATAAGAAAATTCATTTTTCATTAGCTTGGTAAAGGGTTGGCATCGTACGGAAAGATTTGCTATGAATCTTCGGATGTATGCCAAACGTCTTTACAGGCCACGAAGGTCTCTGAAATTCTTCGATGGAGCTATGTCAAGGATGGCCTTGGTCTTCTCAGGGTCGATATAAATGCCATTTGCTGTAACATTGAAGCCCAATAACTTGCCGCTGAAAAGCCCCAGGAAAGACTAAGTTAGGTTCATCTTCAGTTGATGTGCCCGCATCAAGTCGAATACAGTCTTTAGATCCTTCAGATGGTTGACTATTCTCCGACTCTTAACAACAATGTCATCAACATAACATTCCACCATTTTGCGGAGGTGTTCGAGGAATATGGTGCTCATAGCCCACTGGTATATTGCCCCGACGTTCTTCAAACCGAAAGGAACCACTATATAATAGTAGATCCCTTTTGGCATTCGGGATGAAGTGTGCTTTTCGTCGTCAGGGAACATTTTATTCTCGTTGTAGCTCAAAAATCCGTTCATAAAAGATATACGTTCGAAGCTGCATGTAAAGCATTAAAATGACAAAAAGTCAACACTCTAATGTTTTCTGTTTGCAAAATAGTGTACCCCGATAAAATCATCATTCATAAGCAAGTTTGTCGACACAAAAAATGTGTTGATTAGAGCTGGTAGTAAAACAACTAAAATTGGTTAAAGACATATCGGTCAAAAAGCAATAAAAGGATAAAAATGTCAAAAAATACAACATTGTCGGTTGTCAAAACGGAGTTCATGGATGAAATCCTCATTCGAAAATAAATCCGTAGCCACAAAAATGTATTGATTGGAGTTGGAAGCAAAACGACTAAAATTGGTCAAAGTCAAACTAGTTGAAAAGTATTAAAAAAGTCAAAATAATTCTGACATTGTCGGATTGTAAAACGGAGTTCACGAAGTATCACGCCCCAGTTCCAAAATACAGAGGAACTGCAACGCAAACATGCCAGCATATGAACTAGAATAAGCTCACAATTTAATGGACTTATGCTAGTCATACTATGCTGTCTAGTATACTAACATATGCTAACTAATCTATATCTCAATCCACAGTAATGAACGAAAACCAGGAATGAATATAATATATTAAAGTTGGCCATCAGTAATATAGATGTTCGAATAAGCTCGAGAAAATGTAAGCTTGCAAATAATAGACTAAAGTAGCAGAGTAAATAAAGAACAACAAGATATGAAGAATGAAATGAAAATACCAACCATATACCTGAAATCTCGATGCAGCAATCAACACATGTCCAACTACTCTATACTAACTGCACATCCAATACCTGGAGAGATCACCAAGTCCTCAGAGGGACATAACAAGATACAGAAAAAAATGCCAATGTAAACTGAATAAATATAAATAGGGAATAAATAGCTCGGGTCATAACATGGTCTAATATCCCACCACCGAAACAACGAATCACCCCTACAACCAAACAACGACAAGGAGTGGTACACCATTCCGTGTTAAGACACTATCCCATGCCATAATACAAACTGAACCTAACCGCTATGTGAATGCAAATTGAAGATGACTTCGGTGCGTATGAGTAGGTAAAGGAATAATGCATAACATCCGCTAGAGGGTTTCACATGAACTGTATACATACGGACCGTATCTGACGTGCAGTCAGGGCCACTGAATGGATATATCCCCTAGCCATACTTTGCATCACTAGCATACCTCTCGACCATATCTGACGTGCAGTTAGGGCCACTGTCGAATATATCCTCTAGTGGCACACCCATAATAGGGAAACTATGAACCCATAACCGGACAATACTGAGGCCAAGTGGGGTATCTCATATGCCTACTAATAGTCTTCTCCACTCGTGTGCATCCCAAAAGTCATATCCATGACTCGAACAATCCACATCTCAATGCAAGTCACCCTTCCTAGACATGACCTAACTATCCAGTAAGTCAACGCACTAAGGGTCAGTCGATGCGTAACTCATGTATATGAATCCTCACTCATGGTGTCGTGTATAACACGTATCAAGGCCATAGAAGTTATATCAATAACTTTCCAACTAAAGGTAAGTCCACTAACTCTAGGTCAACTCACACACCCAAGACATCGATGTCAACATCAATGGCAAACTCCATGGCACCCAAGTCAAGCTTGGACGCACACAACTATAACTGTAAAAACAAGCACATAAATAGGAACTTAATTTAAACATAGAACAAAAGCAAGGTATCTTGTCTGATATTTTAGAACAGAATAATCACCGGTCCGGCTCCAACTGTAGTCGAACAATCACGAACACCTAGTAATATAAATAAACTAAAATAAATGCTAACTCAAAGATCTCACACATACCATGTATACACTTACCATGTATAGTCTCTACTTAGGCATAATCAACCAAACTTGTTTATATCCAAGTATAGTCATGTAATATTATACTGGCATGACAAAAATATTATTCTATAATTTAAAAATAATTACTTTAAATTCTAAAATAACAATAAATATTTTTGGAAAAATATTTGTACGTATATTTGTATGAAACAAGTAAATATATACATACTCTAACTATTCCACATACACATATAATCATGTTATTAGATAAAAGTAGTATTTTTATAAACTAAAGTAATAATCATAAATCCTTAAATATTTCTTAAAAATGTTTAATAATAATATTTAATTATAATATTGATAGAAAAATACACTTCTCATAAATAAACTAACTAATTGGCTTATTAAGCCAACTTGTCAATTAAATCGAAACCAAATAATATAAAACTAATATATTTAAATTCTGAAATAAATCTAAGTCATTTGAGAAATAATAGGAATTGATGTCAAAATTATACAACAAGGATCACATACTATATATAGGTACAACTAGCCAACAACCATAAATTAACACTTAACCATACATACCATAAATGCTACTATATGTTGCACCATGTTATTTTTAGGAAAATAATATTTAAATCCCCAAAATATATACATTTACTTCTGGAAAAATAAACATTAATTTTTGAATATATTTTACATACATGAATTAAAAAAAAAACTCAAATCAATGCATTTATTTACCAACACAATTATGCCATATATGAGACCAATTTGGAAGTGAATCAATATGAAAAATATAAAAATTAAATATTTTGTAAATAATTAAAATAAAAATTAGAGAAAAATGTAGGTCCTAAAAATCAAGTTACACCCATCAAAAAAGTAATGAAAATCAAATTGCGCACCCTTCAAATGAACTGCGCAGGAGACAGACTGCGCAACAAATCAACTGCGCGAGGCCGAACCGCGCTAACATCCAGGCACGCTATGCTGACGTGGCAACGTCATCATTACCTGACAAAAATCTGATCTTCTGACAGCTGACAGCCCGATAAACGAGGAGTCCTTTCGTTTCTTGTGCAGCACAGCGCTCGAGGACAGCTGTACAGCCAGCGCAATCTGCCAGCCCAACCGAAGCGCAGTTGGCAAGATCCTCTTCAGTGCAGTTCGATCCCAGCGCAGTCTGAAGCTAGCGCAGTTCAAGTGGCACAATCCATCAAGATAACTGACATTTTATACGTGGCCTACATGCCATCAATTGCTCACCACGTGGCAACCGTCTGTACACGACCATGCACATTTCAATCAAATAATGCCACGCGTCTAATACAGTTGAGCCACGATTGAGTAACTGCCAGCGTAGTTTGCTGTTTACGCAATCCAATGCCTGCACAATCCAGCCTGCGCAATCCAGAAATAACTACTAATTAGTTATTTTCCAGAACTCTATAAATAGAGTTTCAAGTCCTTCATTATCAAGATCAAATCATTTAAGATCATCAGAGAGATCATGATTTCTTGCCCAAGTGCTGCTACATTCTTCAGAGGCTATCGTCTTCAAAGTTCACATCGTCCAAGGGATAAAGCGATCGCCTTCAGATCGGATTCCTATAGTTATACTTTCCCAGAATTCAATTGTAATCTTCTTACAAAGTTTATGAAATAAAAAGAACTTTTTGTTTTTGCAAACAGACATGTAGTTTGATGACTTTAGAGACCATTGACTCTAGCATATTTTTCGGTGCAAAGCGGGTCCAACGGCTGACATCGTTTTTGCCCAAAATTATTGTTTTGCCCCTGTGTCCAGAATTGGACTTAAGAACAGGCAATCCTAGCTAATTTGACTATTCTGAGAATGTTGGCAATGTTTGTTTCAGCTTTCGGAGACAGTTGTGATGACTTGGACTATATGGCTTACCAGTTAACTATATATTTGTTGGATCTGCGTGCAACCCCCAGGCAAGATACCTTGCCTCCCTCTACAGTTTATTTACATGCATATTTATATCCATTTTTACTAGTTAATTATTTATATATGATTTGTATATCATGCCTGCTAGTATATATAAATTCTTGTTCATAATTAACTTTGTAGTTCATATTGGATTAGTTTTATCGTGTATCGTGATTGGGTCGTGTCGGGTCATCACTTGTACTTGGACTGAGTCGCATCGTATCATAGGATGAATAAGTCATATCGGAACTGCTTTACCTCCTTGTCTTGAAATCTTGATGCTAACCTGCGAGTCCACATTAGGGACGAGGGTTAGTAGTTAAGCTAACCTGCGAGTCCATATTAGGGACGAGGGTTAGTAGTATATGGTTCATACCTGCGAGTCCACACTAGGGACGAGGGTGATGCTAGCCTGCGAGTCCATATTAGGAATGAGGGTTAGTAGTATATGGTTCACACCTGCGAGTCCACACTAGGGACGAAGGTGATGCTAGCCTGCGAGTCCACATTAGGGACGAGGGTTAGTAGTATATGGTTCACACCTGCGAGTCCACACTAGGGACAAGGGTGATGCTAGCCTGCGAGTCCACACTAGGGGAGAGGGCTAGTAGTTGTTCAAACCTGCGAGTCCACACTAGGGACGAGGATTTGAGTATTCGATTGGTTATCCATTGACATCGTGATATCGTGTTCTCTTATTTTCTCCAGCAGTTCGTTTAGGCGTAGTGGTTCTTCCAGTCGTATATAGTCGTATTTTCGTACGGATTGGTCTTTTCCCATTATTTTCCTGTATTTTCTTTATTGCATGATAAACTGCTAGATAGGCATATTTTTATGTATCTTGCTATGTCCCCTGAGGACCTGATGATCTCTTCAGGTTAGTTATTGCGTGGAGTTAGTTAGCAGCTCTGAATGGCAGACGTGATGATACGCTTGCGGGATTCAGGTATCGTTATCGTGTTTATTATCCGCTCGTGCTTTTCTTCATTATCATGAGATATCATGTTTCTTGATTCAGTTTAGACTCTTGTTATTATTCTTTAGAGTCTTATCGGACATGCATGCTAGTGTGCTACAGACTACGACCCATACTTGTTCATTCTTGTTTATTATTCTTTTCGTGGATTGAGATATAGTTTTGCCTTGCCTTGATTAGGCCCATTGCCATAACAGTGACAGCGTTTACGTATTCGAGTCGGGCTGGAGTCTGCTCGATACGTAGCTGGCTTGCTCACGTGCTTGCATCCGAAAAGCGGGTGCGGGTCGTGACAAGTTTTTTTGGTGGCCCATGCAGGTCAGAGCATATCGTACCGGTTATGTAACTGTACTGGTACGAGCCTGCGAATTTGACTAAACCTTAGAAATCTCAATCCACTCTGCCTTGAAAATTCTCTTAGAAATTTCTCTACCGCCTTTGAAACCCCGTATTCGTTCTCGATTATTCTTTATTGCCCTCTCGTACCATTGATTCTCGTCCCTTCCTATTTTGGGGTGACGAATGATCGTGCTGGCTAGAATTCATCAGAGATTTCTTAAGTTATTATATAATATTGCTTGACTACTGAATATTTGGTTGTTTATTGATATGAAGGATTATAGATGACATACGCCCTAGATATCTATTGGTAGAATTGTTAGCAACTAGTTAGAAGGTTATAAGATTTTAGTGACCGTGTTTTGAGGAGTAGTGTGACCAAAGGTGGGTAGAAGTCCTCAAGTATTCGGAGTTATAAA
The DNA here is from genome assembly GCA_029216955.1 of Iris pallida. Lineage (NCBI taxonomy): Eukaryota > Viridiplantae > Streptophyta > Magnoliopsida > Asparagales > Iridaceae > Iris > Iris pallida. The sequence continues at coordinate 14,392 of JANAVB010013740.1, read as the reverse complement.
ATGACTAGAGAAGGTCATAAAATATTTTTGAGAAATTAAATTTGAGGAGATTAAGATAGTAGTAGACTTTGATTTTTAAGGAATAGTTTTGAATTAAAATTTCGAGGACGAAATTATTTTTAAGGTGGGTAGATTTGTAGCTTCCCTTCCCGGAGGATATTTTTAAAATATTTATTTATTCATTTATTTGATTTAATGGTGAATTTTTTTAAATTTGTTTTTATAGATAATTAGTTAGATAATTATTACGGTAGATGGTTTTAGTCATGGTTAGGAATTAGAGTACAAGACGACTAGGAATCGTGGCACGGATAGTGCAGTGGCGTGCCTTGACTAGTGTATTAGCCATAGTAGGAATAACCGAGCCATAGTGATGCCCTAACTAGGAAAACCAGACCAAGTTGCGACTTAACCCTTGCCGAAGATTTATTTATTTATTAATTATATTATTGACTTTTAGGAGACCCGTTTGTGTCGATTTAGCTCGGACTAGACCCGAACTGAAACTGAGCCCATGTAATATTGTAGTGAGACAAAAGACGACCATGTAGGCATATTTTATGTTTGTACAAATAGTTCCCAACTTATTTTGGGTATTGATGTACATTTTTAATTATTTGAATATTTGTACAAATATTGGTATTTTATTATTAAATATTGTTTTACGATATTTGTATAATTTTTGGGACCCGGATAAGGTGAGTAGTATGGATTCACCAAACTACCAATATAATCATTTTATTATTATTTTATTATTTTTTGGTGATTAAATAAATATAGTTTATTGTTACTGAATCGATATTCTATTTCTAGAAATTGGATAAATAATTTTATATTATTATATTGACGCATTTTGGTTAAATATATGTGTACACATTTATAATTCATTTTTCCCTTTATATATACTAATTTTATATATATACGTGCATATTATATTTAAGAATATATATATATATAGTTATGTAAGATATATAAATGTGTGTATGTATATATAAATATATATTATACATGGGTGTATATGTGAATGTATATATAAATAAATATATGTATACAAATGTATATGTGTAGGTATATGTATATGTAAATATATATGTATAAGGTGTGTGAGTATATACATATATAAATGTATAAGCATAGCATTAGCTAATAGAATTGAAGCAGCCAGACAACTGTAGAGATGAATCTACAGAAAATTGGTTTTTACATGTCATTTGTCTACTTAATTCATCTCACATTTAAACTCCGATACATTGAGGTGCAATTGCAATGTACATAATGACACCTGTAAATCGACAGCGGTCAAAACCTGTGGGATAGATCCACAGATGGCATATCTTAATGATTGTAACCTACTGATACTGTGGTACATTTGTATTTGTTGACCTATATAATTTAGCACAAGGTTGTCTCGATTACTTTCACATAATTTTGCTTGCCTAGTGCATTACCTTCCAAGTAGTCTAGAACTTTTGCTATAGCTGCAGCCTTCTGTTATAGCTTCTTTTTATGTTGCTTGCTTCTGCTGTACCAATCTATTGTATAGCCCCTTAATTGGATAGAGGGACCTACAGATTTGGTGCAAAAAAAGGAAATAAGCAACCAAAAGCCTCCCGAGCCCAAGCCTCTCAGCCCAGAACCGAGCCCAAACTCCCACACCCGAGCAAAAACTCTCCCCCGACTCGGCTGAAAGCGGATTACGTGTATATATGATCGAGAGAACAAACAAAAACCCTAAAACCTATACATCGAATGCCCCCCAGCCGTCCAGAAGGTGCTGCGCGGTCACCCGCCGCCAGAGCCATCGCTGCACGTGCGCCCAGGCGGCTGCAGCAGAGCCGCGCGCGCGCACGGGCGCGGGCGAGAACAGCAGCAACGGCGGTGCAAGCCCCAACTTCGTGATCGAAGTGCACTCTCATTGCTCGATCATTTTCCGAGCTATTTCTTCAGGTAAGATCCCGATATATACACCTTCGATTCCGATTAATTAGTTTGATTTTAGGTGATCTATATTGCCCGAAAAATCGAACCCAAGTTCGATGAAAACCTGTCCCAAAACAGGACTGACAACAGTCGAACTAGCCTACTTTGAATTTAATTATCATCCAAATCATGCATGATTTCAAAAATCTATTTGAAGGCAGTCCTAGACAACATATAGAGCTTCATAACCCTTTTTGCGGATTTAAAAATCATCGACTACGCGTCGAGAAATCGAATCCCAAAGTTTTCTAAAAATCTGTTTTTAAACTAGAAAATTGTTCCACACGACGTGCGTCTCGCCAAACCAGGCGACGTGGTCGCGAACCGAAGGCATCAAAAGCTGCATAACGGCTTCGTAGTCTTGTGGGCTTTGACAGAATTCGAATTGGTCGCGTGTGCGCGACGAATTTGATGTGTATCCGTCAAAATTCTCCGTATCGGCCACTGTGCAAATTTCCCAATTACTTTGTGCACATTCATCAGATCGAGACGAAACTTGCACCAACAGGACCGTATCATTTTTCTGGTCTTGTATGCCAAGTTTGGTCCCATTCTGAGACAGTTGATTGGACTGCCGTTTTGTGGATCCCACGGTCCGACTCAACGGGTGATTTTGTGCACGGCCCGCCGGAATCCAACTTTGGATATACGGTTGGGTTCGTATCGGAAAATCGGATCCGTAGACATGTAGTTTGACGACTTTAGAAACCATTGACTCTGGCACATTTTTTGGTACAAAGCGGGGTCCAACGGCGGACATCGTTTTTGCCCGAAATTACCGTTTTGCCCCTGTGTCCAGAATTGGACTTAAGAACAGGCAATCCTAGCTAATTTGACTATTCTGAGAATGTTGGCAATATTTGTTTCAGCTTTCGGAGACAGTTGTGATGACTTGGACTATATGGCTTACCAGTTGACTATATATTTGTTGGATCTGCGTGCAACCCCCAGGCAAGATACCTTGCCTCCCTCTACAGTTTATTTACATGCATATTTATATCCAGTTTTACTAGTTGATTATTTATATGTGATTTGTATATCATGCCTGCTAGTATATATAAAGTCTTGTTCATAATTAACTTTTTAGTTCATATTGGATTGGTTTTATCGTGTATCGTGATTGGGTCGTGTCGTGTCATCACTTGTACTTGGACTGAGTCGCATCGTGTCATAGGATGAATAAGTCATATCGGAACTGCTTTACCTCCTTGTCTTGAAATCTTGATGCTAACCTGCGAGTCCACATTAGCGACGAAGGTTAGTAGTTAAGCTAACCTGCGAGTCCACACTAGGGACGAGGGTGATGCTAGCCTGCGAGTCCACATTAGGGACGAGGGTTAGTAGTATATGGTTCACACCTGCGAGTCCACACTAGGGACGAGGGTCATGCTAGCCTGCGAGTCCGTATTAGGGACGAGGGTTAGTAGTATATGGTTCACACCTGCGAGTCCACACTAGGGACGAGGGTGATGCTAGCCTGCGAGTCCACATTAGGGACGAGGGTTAGTAGTATATGGTTCAAACCTGCGAGTCCACACTAGGGACGAGGGTGATGCTAGCCTGCGAGTCCACATTAGGGACGAGGGTTAGTAGTATATGGTTCACACCTGCGAGTCCACACTAGGGACGAGGGTGATGCTAGCCTGCGAGTCTACACTAGGGGCGAGGGCTAGTAGTTGTTCAAACCTGCGAGTCCACACTAGGGATGAGGGTTTGAGTATTCGATTGGTTATCCATTGACATCGTGATATCATGTTCTCTTGTTTTCTCCAGCAGTTCGTTTAGGCGTAGTGGTTCTTCCAGTCGTGTATAGTCGTATTTTCGTACAGATTGGTCTTTTCCCATTATTTTCCTGTATTTTCTTTATTGCATGATAAACTGCTAGATAGGCATGTTTTTATGTATCTTACTATGTCCCCTGAAGACCTGATGATCTCTTCAGGTTAGTTATTGCGTGGAGTTAGTTAGCAGCTCTGGATGGCAGACGTGATGATACGCTTGCGGGATTCAGGTATCGTTATTGTGTTTATTATCCGCTTGTGCTTTTCTTCATTATCATGAGATATCCTGTTTCTTGATTCAGTTTAGACTCTTGTTATTATTCTTTAGAGTCTTATCGAACATGCATGCTAGTGGGATGCAGACCACGACCCATACTTGTTCATTCTTGTTTATTATTCTTATTGTGGATTGAGATATAGTTTTGCCTTGTCTTGATTAGGTCCATTGCCATAGCAGTGACAGCGTTTATGTATTCGAGTCGGGCTGGAGTCTGCTCGATACGTAGCTGGCATGCTCACGTGCTTGCATCCGAAAAGTGGGTGCGGGTCGTGACAAATAATGTATCAAATGCTCGTAGAATGGTCAAACTGAGTATAAATAATTGATTCTAACTGAAATACGGTATAATATGAGAATACAATGATGAAAACATGTATTAGATGGGTAATTATAACCAAAATATAGTATAAAGTAGTCCTGTAGTTCTAGAAATGAGTATAGATGGATGATTCTAACGAAAATATAATGTAAAATGGGCGTACAACGGTGAAAACGAGTATAGGAGAGTTATTTTAATCGAAATATGGTATAGAATGGGAGCGAATTGGTGAAACCGAGTACAAGTACATGATTCTAACCAAAATATGGTAAAAAAAGTGGCGTAGATTTGTGGAAACGAGTACAGATGGGTGATTCTAACAAAAATATAGTATAAAATGGGCGTACAACGGTAAAAAGGAGTATAGGAGGATTATTTTAATCGAAATATGGTATAATATGGGAGCAAATTGGTGAAATCGAGTCGAAATGCATGATTCTAACCAAAATATGGTAAAAAAAGGCATAGATTTGTGAAAACAAGTATAGAAAAATGTTATTTCTAACCAAAATGTTATTTGTGAAACGGGTATAAAAATATAATTTCTAACCGAAATAATGCATTAAATGCTCGTAAAATGGTGAAAACGAGTATAAATAATTGATGCTAACTGAAATACGGTACAGTATGAGATGAGTAATTATAACCGAAACAAAGTATAAAGTAGTCATGCAATGCTAAAAACGAGTATAGATGGGTGATTCTAACGAAAATATAGTGTAAAAAGGGCATACAACGGTAAAATGGAGTATAGGAGGGTTATTTTAATCGAAATATGGTATCATATGGGAGAAAATTTGTGAAACCGAGTCCAAATGCATGATTCTAACCAAAATATGGTAAAAAAAGGCATAGATTTGTGAAAACGAGTATAGAAAAAGTCATGTCTAACCAAAATAATGTATTAAATGCTCGTAGAATGGTGAAAACAAGTATCACTAATTGATTCTAATTGAAATACGATATAGTATGAGCATAAAATGACGAAAATGGGTAATTATAACGAAATATGGAATAAAGTAGTCGTGCAATGGTAAAAATGAGTATAAATGGATAATTCTAACGGAAATATGGTATGAAATGGGCGTACAACGGTGAAAACGAGGACAGATGGGTTATTATAAACGAAATATGGTATAAAGTAGTCAATGCAATGGCAAAAACGAGTATATATGGGTGATTCTAACAAAAATATAGTGCAAAATGAGCGTACAACGGTGAAAAACGAGTATTAGAGGGTTATTTTAATCGAATATGGTATAGAATGGGTGTAAATTGGTGAAATCGAGTACAAGTGCATGATTCTAACCAAAATATAGTAAAAATGGGCGTTAAATTGTGGAAAATGGTATAAACATATAATTTCTAACCGAAATAATGTATCAAATGCCAACCGAAATATTGTATAAAGTTATCGGGCAATGGTACAAACGAGTATAGATAGTGATTCTAACAAAAATATGGTATAATTGGGTGTACAACGGTGAAAACGAGTATAGGAGGGTTATTTTAATCGAATATGGTATAGAATGGGAGCAAATTGGTGAAACCGAGTACAAATGCATGATTCTAACCAAATATGATAAAAAAGTGGCGTAGAATTGTGAAAACGGGTATAAAATGTTATTTCTAACCGAAATAATGTATCAAATGCTCGTAGAGTGATGAAAACGAGTAAATAATTGATTCTAATGGAAATACTATACAGTATGAGCATACAATGATGAAATCGAGTATTAAATTACAACCAAATATGGTATAAAGTAGTCATGCAATGGTAAAAACTCGTATAGGTGGATGATTCTAACAAAAATATGGTGTAAAATAGGCATACAATGGTGAAAAACGAGTACAGGAGGGTTATCTTAATCGAAATATGGTATAGAAATGGTTATAAATTGGTGAAACTGGGTACAAATGCATGATTCTAACCAAAATATGATAATAAAAAAAGTTACGTAGATTTGTGGAAATGAGGAAATGTTACTTCTAACCAAAATAATGTATTAAATGCTCGTAGAATGGTGAAACTGAGTATAAATAATTGATTCTAACTGAAATACGGTATAGTATGAGAATACAATGATGAAATATGTATTAGATGGGTAATTATAACCGAAATATAGTATAAAGTAGTCCTGTAGTGCTAGAAATAAGTATAGATAGATGATTCTAACGAAAATATAGTGTAAAAAGGACGTACAACGGTAAAAACGAGTATATGAGAGTTATTTTAATCGAAATATGGTATAAAATAGGAGCAAATTGGTGAAACCGCGTACAAGTACATGATTCTAACCAAAATATGGTAAAAAGTGGCATAGATTTGTGGAAACGAGTGCATATGGGTGGTCTAACGAAAATATAATATAAAATCGGGGTACAACGGTGAAAAGGAGTATATGAGGGTTATTTTAATCGAAATATGGTATAATATGGGAGCAAATTGGTGAAACCGAGTCCAAATGCATGATTCTAACAAAAATATGGTAAAAAAGGCATAGATCTGTGAAAACGGGTATAGAAAAAATGTTATTTCTAACCAAAGTAATGATTATATGCTCGTAGAATGGCAGAAACGAGTATAACTAATTGATTCTAACTGAAATACGATATAGTATGAGTATATAATGACGAAAAAGCGTATTAGATGGGTAATTATAACAAAATATGGTATAAAGTAGTCGTACAATGGTAAAAATGAGTATAAATGAGTGATTCTAACGAAAATATGGTACGAAATGGGCGTAGAACGGTGAAAACGAGTATAGATGGGTTATTTTAATCAAAATATGGTATAGAATTGGAGTAAATTTGTGAAACCGAGTACAAATGCATGATTCTAACCAAAATATGATAAAAAAAAGTGGCGTAGAATGGTGAAAATGAGTATAGATGGGTTATTTTAATCGAAATATGGTATAAATTGGAGTAAATTTGTGAAACCGAGTACAAATGCATGATTCTAACCAAAATATGATAAAAAAAAAGTGCTCGTAAAATGGTAAAAAACGAGTATAAATAAATAATTCTGACTGAAATACAATATGGTATAAGTATACAATGATGAAAAAGAGTCTTATATGTGAATTATAACAGAAATATGGTATAATGTAGTCATGCACTCGTAAAAAGGATTATAGATGGGTGATTCTAACGAAAATATAGTGCAAAATAGGCATACAATGGTGAGAACGAGTATTGGAGGGTTATTTTAATTGAAGTATGGTAAAGAATGGGAGTAAATTGGTGAACCGAGTACAAGTGCATCATTCTAACCAAAATATCGCAAAAAAAATGGTGTCGAATTGTGGAAACGGGTATAAAATATAATTTCTAACCGAAATAATGTATCAAATGCTCGTAAAATGGTAAAAATGAGTATAAATAATTTATGCTAACTAAAATACGACACAGTATGAGTATACAATAATGAAAACGAGTATTATATGGGTAACTACAACCAAAATATGGTATAAAGTAGTCGTGTAATGGTACAGACGAGTATAGAAGGGCGATTCTAACAAAAATATGGTATAAATTGGGTGTATAATGGTGAAAATGAGTATATGAGGGTTATTTTAATCGAAATATGGTATAGAATAGAAATAGATTGGCGAAATCATGTACAAATGCATGATTCAAACCAAAATATGGTAAAAAAAAGTGGCATAGAAGTATGGAAACGGGTATAGAAATGTTATTTCTAACAGAAATAATGTATTAAATGCTCGTAGAATGGTAAAAAATGAGTATAAATAATTGATTCTAACTGAAATACGGTATAGTATGGGAATACAATGATGAAAACGAATGTTAGATGGTTAATTATAACTGAAATATAGTATAAAGTTGTCTTGCAATGCTAAAAATAAGTATAGATGGATGATTCTATCGAAAATATAGTGTAAAAAGGGCGTACAACGGTGAAAAGGAGTATATGAGGGTTATTTTAATCAAAATATGGTATAAAATGGGAGCAAATTGGTGAAATCGAATGCAAATGCATGATTCTAACGAAAATATGGTAAAAAAAAGTGGCGTAGATTTGTGAAAACGAGTATAGAAATGTTATTTCTAACCAAAATAATGTATCAAATGCTCGTAGAATGGTGAAAACGAGTATAACTAATTAATTCTAACTGAAATACGACATAGTATGGGCATACAATGATGAAAACGAGTATTAGGTGGGTAATTATAACAAAATATGGTATAAAGTAGTCATGCAATGGTAAAAACGAGTATAAATGGGTGATTCTAACGGAAATATGGTATGAAATGGGCGTACAACGGTGAAAACAAGTATAGATGAGTTATTTTAATCGAAATATAGTATAGAAAGGGAGTAAATTGGTGAAACCGAGTACAAATGCATGATTCTAACTAAAATATGATTAAAAAGTGGCGTCGAATTGTGGAAACGGATACAAAAATATAATTTCTAACCAAAATAATTAATCAAACGCTCGTATAATGGTGAAAACGAGTATAAATAATTAGTTCTGACTGAAATACGATATGGTATAAGTATACAATGATGAAAAAGAGTCTTATATATGTAATTATAACAAAAATATGGTATAAAGTAGTCTTGCACTCCTAAAAACGAGTATAGATGGTGATTCTAACAAAAATATAGTGCAAAATAGGTATACAATAGTAAAAACGAGTATTAGAGTCAAAGTTAAACTAGTCAAACAGTATTAAAAAGTCAAATAATTCTGACATTGTTGATTTGCAAAACAGAGTTCACGGAGAAATGGTCGTTCGAAAAACAATTTGTAGACATAAAATTATGTCGATTGGAGTTGGAAGCAAAACCACTAAAATTGATCAAAGTCAAATCGATAAAAAAAGATTAAAATTGTAAAAAAGACCAAAAATTCCAACATTTTCGATTTACGAAATGGAGTTCACAAGTGAAATGGTTGTTCAAAAAATAATTTGTAGACACAAAAAAGTGTTGATTGGAGCTGGTAGCAAAATGGCAAGAATTAGTTAAACTCAAACAGGTTAAAATTTTATTATTGGAAAAAAAGAAAAAAAATCAAACGTTGTTAGTTTGTAAAACAAAATTCACGGATGAAATGGTCGTTCGAAAAATAAGTTCGTAGATACATAAATGTGTTGATTAGAGTTGGAAGCAAACCCACTAAATCTGGAAGCAAAACTACTAAAAATGGTTAAAGTCAAACTGGTCAAAATAAAATAATTGGAAAAAATAAATCAAACATTGTTGATTTGTTAAACAGAATTCATGGATAATATTGTCGTTAAAAAACAAGTCCATATATACAAAAATGTGTTGATTAGACTTGGAAGAAAAATGACTAAATTTGGTCAAATTCAAAACGGTTAAAAAGCATTAAAATGGGAAAAAAGTAAAAAAAAATCTAATGTTGTCTATTTGCAAAATGGATTACCCCGGTAAAATCATAGTTCACTGTAACGCCCCAGAACCAGAATAATGAAGAGTGGGGGCATACATAGCCAGCTACGTATAATGAAATGGAATCTACCTCACTCTACGGTCACGACTGTCTAGATATATGAGGGTTTAACTATAAGACATCAGTCTCTTAAGGTCATGAACAAGCCTAGTGTCTCAATCTCAAACAAGTAATAACAGTCACAAGATATAAGATCACCAAATATACAATAGTAAGGCGTCCCAAACATTACATATTCAGCTGATCATGAAGCTAGTCGTTACAAAATATGAAGACTAGCAAGAGTTTAGTCATACATGATCAATCCTAGGATCTGTCATCATGTTACAGCCCGTAGGCAGATAATAAATAAAGGTGCAATCGAGCTAACACGTGCTCGTCGACTAAATGCCTCAAAAAAATATTTTTACAGTAAAGTGGGAGAGCAAAAGAAACCCACTCGTTGCCCTGGTTGCGCCTGGTGGTCACCATTGGGCTGAAATGTCGGTAGATCCTCTGGAGCTGCTCCGAAATCTGGCCATGCAAAACCAGCTGGGTCAGATCCCAGAAAGAGCAAGAGCCACAAAGGAGGCTTCACTTAGGAACTAAAACCATCAATTAGCACAAGAATAATAATAAGTAGTAAGAACTAGAAATATGGAAAAATCAGGATGATATACGACGAGATAACCATGGAACTATTCAGATAACCAGGTTACAACCTGTAAACCAAACAAGGACCGGGGTTGTAACCCTTCATCTGAACGGAACTTGGTTTTCCCACCATTTATCGGCAAATAATATAAGAAATCAGGTCATGTAACAATCTTGCACATGATCAAGACAAGACTAGACTGATTAGACTCCATCCAACAATTCACGGACATGCAATAAGTACGGCTTGATACTTTAACTAACTAGGGTTATCACAGGCCTAGTTACTAGTAAGATGTAATGAGATTGTTCCACAGCCACAAGCCCTGCAGACCATCCAGGCTATCCGGACGCAATTAGGGATTGAATTCAAGTGGGTACATCGTCCAGAAATACATGTACCCTTAGGTGACTTAGAGGGTGCAACACATGATAGTGTGCTGGAAATGTGCCCTACTCGACGGCAGGCTACAAATCCCAAGTAGGGCGCCCAGATAACGGGATTGCCTGTAGCTGTGGAATCTCTTCATGACTACTGTGTTATTCTAGTTATTAGCCTTAGTCCTTTTTAGTAGGTACCCCTGACCGTGGTACTCAGGGGTCCCATCCTAAACATGATACAAGACAAGACTGGTTCATTTGTACAAGCACAATCGTCCATGGTGTCCAAGTCATTCATACTTGTCATGTCATGTTAGCCGTCGTAACAGCATATCGAGATATATTATGTCAGGTTTATCATGTCAAATTACTTGTCAGGATTACTTATCATGTCGTGAGTGCGTCACGACGGACCACCATCAAGAATTATCATGTCAGGTATATCATGCCAGGTTTACTTATCAAGAGTGTGCCACGGCGGGCCACTATCATGTCATATTACTTGTCAAGAGTGCACCACTACAGGTCACTATCGTATTTATAGTACATGTGCAGGACAATATAGTACGAGCATTCCATCAAGAGACCCAAGTTATACTGAGAGTCACAAGACATGAACAAAATACTAACAATTAAATCAAAAAGTACAAGTCTATGGAAGAGCCATGCGGCTCGGGCATATGCGGCTTAGGAAAGACAGGCATATACGGCTGAGAACCACTGGGTCCCATGCGGCCAGCGGAAGAGAGCGCATGCGGCTTAGAGAAGGGGAGGGCCTCATGCGGCTGGGAATGGATGGGGCATATGCGGCTGGGAATGGATGGGGCATATGCGGCTGAGGGGGAAAAGTCCATGTGGATGGGGGAGGAGAATGATCCTTATGCGGCTCAGGAAGAATGTTCCATATGCGGCCAGGATGGACTCGGGTCCTTATGCGGCAAGGATCACTAGGCCTTATGAAACTGGATAACCGTTCAGAGTTCATACGGCCAGGGTTAGGTCTCATGCGGCTGAATGGAATCGGGTTCTTATGCAGCTGGAAGTCTGGGCATATGCGGCTTAAAATCTGAGTTCCATGCGTCAGGGAATAGTCCATGCGGTTGGAATTCATGAAGTCTTATACGACAAATATTGCCATACGGCTGGAAGACTAGCCACATGAAGGTCCATGCGGTCAAGTGCTGCCATGCGGCTGGAATACTGTGCTTCTTCTCCAATGGTGCGAGAAGAAGAGCCAAGAAGTCCCTGGCTTTAAAGCTTCATGAATCCCTCATCCGAGGTCAAAATATGAACTTCTACAGGTCAAAATGGGGCATAACGAAATTCTCTACAACATGGAATCATCAGTACTTGATAATAACCAGATTAAATAGATCAAAACCGAAGAAATCCGAAAATAAAATAAACTTAGATCTACAAGCAATGAGCCATGAAAATTTAAAATGCTAAGTACTAAAGTGTTTTAGAATCTTAAGAGGAAGAAAATAGAACAATAAAACTTGAGTTCCTCTATGAAGCAAGCTGCACTTGCCTAAGCCTCTCCTGGTAGGTGGAGAGTTAATGGAGGAAGCAAGAAAAGAAATTAAAGAAGAAGTGAATGGGGAGAGAGAAAGAGAGTTGGGCTAATAAATGGGAATGGTGGTGGTAGGTAGGGGTTCATGCTAACCCAAACCCAACCGAACCCAACCAAACAAAACCAAGCCAAGCCACACCAGGATGAGCCCAAAATAAGCTAAACCAGGATCAAGACAAGCATGACAAGTCTAACTACAGGTCGGAATTCCGCAAACGTATACAAAATACGTAATACGAACAAAGGGCATTACAACTCTACCCACCTTAAAAGAATTCCGTCCTCAGAATTTAATCAAGAGGTTAGAGAGGCAAGGACAAGCTATACTAAGCAATCAAACAATCAATCATGCAAGCAAGGAATTGGAAGACATGAGGAAGAGGGAAGACATTCTGCTAGGAACCTCTCTGCCGGTTCTGAATCTGAGCTTGGACCTGGGCGTACTGCTGGGGTCTCACTGCGGGAATACTTGGGCCTGAGGCGGCAATGGCCTCGGAGGATGGTACTGCTGCTGTACTGGGGCTGGTGCTGGTGCCCTAATCGATGGACTGGTTAGGTTGGCTTACGATGAGCTGGCCCTATTCGAGCAGGATCCTATCTTGTGATTCGGTGCCCCACAAGCCAAACACAATCCCTGTGCTCTGTAATACTCTGAAACGACGTGTCCTGGCTTCCCACAATGAGTGTAGCCCATTGCGGAAGACTGCTTCTGCTTCTGTTGCTGAGGGGACGTCGGAGTCGAATGCTGAACCGACGTAACCGAATCCGCCCTTTGGGGAACTCCAATAGTCAAAGCCCTAGCTGTCGGGACTGGTGCTGAAGACTGGGTCATCTGGTCGTAAGATCTCTTTCGACCTCCGGTCCTGTCCACTATTCTCTGGGAGGTATACTCGTGCCTCCTGGTTGCTCTCAAGACCGCTTCAAAAGTCTGATGCTCAAACTACTCCACCGCCAGCAAAATCTCTAAGTGGAGTCCCTGCTGAAACCGCTGGGCTCTATCGAACTCGGTCGCCACCAAGGTGAGAGTAAACCGACTAAGCCTGGAAAACTCGGCCGCATACCCGTCGACCGTCTTGTCCATCTGCTTCAAATTGGTGAACCTCGTCTTTAGATCGTATCGAGCTACAGCATCAAAATACTTGGTCTGGAATCTCTCTCTGAATGCTGCCCAAGCAATGGGTGCCACTAGTCCCACAGCCTGCGCCACCAACCAGCTGCGGGCAAGATCCAATAACTGCAGATGCACTACGGCCACCTTCTCGTTCTCTGGAGTCCTGGCTGCTTCTAGAATCACCTTTGTGTCCTGAAACCATGCATCCGCGGCAATAACATCTTCACTACCATCGAAGAAGGGAGGGTTCAAGCACTTGAAGCTGTTAGCCGTGCTGTTACCCTGATGACCTCCTCTGGTCAGAGTATCTGTCACCGCCTGGTGCAAGGCATCACCTCGATGATCCTAGGAAGATAATAATTGTAGGAACGAAATAGTAAAGCGTAATACTCTAGAGGGGGGTGAATAGAGTTGGCAGCGGAATAATGCTAAATAAAAATGTTAGCAGCACAATCACAGAATATTAATCACAACTGAAATAATGTAAAGGCAAAGTTAAGAGAGCAAACGCAAAGACAGCGATGTATACTGGTATCCCTCTATTGAGGACTAATCCAGTCGGTAGAACTCTTGCTACCAGTTGAATCGACTATTGGAAAAACTGCAAGTTTTCTTACGAAGTCCTTGCAACTTCTACAACGCGAGCTTTGATACGAAGAACTCGTCCAACTTCAAATATGAAGAGGTATTCTTCAATCAAGCCTTCTGATTACAATCTCTCAGAAACTTCTAGACCGTACCGCACTGGCAAATTGACTAGAGGATTGTAACTGGCTTGGGATCTGAAATTGAAAGCTCTAGAAAATTCTTTGGAAGACTGAAAGCTTTAGATAGAGAGAAGATTGAAAGTGAATGAGCGAGTTGAAATGATCGAAATCCTT